>SNQJ01S0091005.1:81033-100919 GCA_010110895.2 Picea sitchensis | reverse complement strand
TTTATTTCACTAGGAGTAGATAGTTTCAAGGAAATATAAAAGAAGGATTTTTCTTCAAAATATTGCTATATTTGAACCTTGTTGTCTGCTAAGCATCAAATGAATAATGACTTGTTGTAATTAGCCATATTTTTGCAAAGATTTTCATCTTCTCTTTTTCTTAAGGCATTTTAAAAATCAGTTTATCTTGAAAATATTCACCACTATATAAGGAAGTGATATCGTAACCATCAAGCTTAGAGGTCTCTCGTACAGTTCTCCCAAGAAACTTGAGTAAGTGAGTAAAGTATCTTTATTAAAAAGTAACAAGGAGGTCTGATTAGCGGTTAGTCATGGAAACATCACAATAACTTACAAAAGAAGAAAGTGATTTGAGCCTAGAGATACATTTCTGTTCTTTCTCAATGGTACCATCCACTACACACTAAATAACTTGATTATATCATATATTTAAATAGGCCATGTCCGCTTAAGTACCCCTTACATCAGGACAATCACTAAGGAATATAATGGAAAGTCATCCTCTAACATAAATACCATCCCAATTGAAAAAAAGAAAGAAAAAGTTGTTTTCAGAGCTATCCCCCCATCTTCTTGCACAAAGTAATGTTATACTAAAATCTTAAAAGATGGAGGGCCAGTCTCTGAGGGTGTAAGAGGATAACCCACCAGGATACTGAATAGGTCTGCTGGCAATGGGTACCAGCCTGTGGTATGACTAGGTAAACCCGTCGGGGTACTGAACAAGCTTGTTGGTAGCGGGGCATTCTACCTAGCGAGGATGGTGATATGACAAAAAATAAATAATAAATTTAAACTTGTCCTGATGTACGGAATTACTTGTAGACAAAGCTGACATGAAGTATGTATGGTTAAGTTAAGGTTAATGAACTCCAGAAACTTGCCATTGGGAACTAACTTTGAGACTATCTTGAAACTCTCTCGCCTACATCTTCTTATATATATATATAGGATCTCTTATCCTATAGGTGGGGCCATATTCTAATCATTTCATCAAACCAATCTGTGAAATTTATATCTGCACTTAACAAGTTGTAAATCTTCGGCTATTGGGAGAACTGACTAGTTTCCTATATTTTTTATTGTGAGCTGTCACAATACTTAGGTGTGGGGGAGGGATTCATGAGTTTACAAATGATAGCTTTGCCTAGAAGAAGTGATTTTTTGTAAAATTTATGTATATTGTTTTCATGATACAGGCTATTACATCAGAAGTCATTTTATTTTTTGAAATGATAATCCCCTATGTGCTATAAATTTTTGTACATATCCTTAACAGACCACTTTATTGGTTTATTTTCCTTATAGATTGTTCATGGTAGAATTGAAATTACATGTCTTATGTGAGTGGATTAAGTAAGCATGGTGGAAAAATCAATAATAATAGAACACTCTGCCTCTGCTCCTAATCACTATGACTGTAAAAACCATTCCAAGATTGTAGGCCATCCATTACAGGAGGTAAAAATGCATTTCGCACAAAGGTACCATATGGAGTTCTGCATGAGGTGTCGAACGAAGTTCCATATGAAAATATACACTAGTAACTATCCACAATTTCAGGCAACAAAGAATCAATGGCATTTAATTGAATTAGTTCATGGCAGTCAAGATTGAATGATGCAAACCTTAGAAATTTTCGTGATCAAATGTCCAAGTCAAAAGACTTGGACATTGATCTAACTTCTTATCATTATGATTTTCCCCAAAAGCATGCCTTCAAATTTGAAATCGCTCACACATGGAAACTCGTGCGTGCATGTGTGAAACCATTTCCACCCTAGGCACACTCATAAATAGAGGATCTCTCAATTGGGTTATCCCATTTTTCCTCACACTCGCCTCTATTTATTTGCATTCTCCCCTGTTTTAAACATGCTCAACATCTATTCATTTTGTTCCCCTGTTTAATTACACTCGGTCTCTTCTCAATCGTGTCATTCCTTGGCCCAATTTCACCTATCCTTTGTGAATTTCTCCCTCTGTCCATTTATTCACACCATCACGATTCCCAAACAGTATGAGTCGTCTTCCTACGCAGGCCTCTTCGCCATCCCTGAGTTTGCACAGTGCAGGGAAGTATTTGTGTGCGCAAGCTGGGGATCGTTTTTGTCCCACTTGCAGGGCCACGATGATGGCATTTCAATGCAATTTTCCCTCGGTTTTTATGGGAAGACAACGCGTGTGGGGTATCTCACCTTTGGGGTCTTGTAGGAATCCATAGTCGCAGCCACAAAGCTTCGAAGAATGGGGGATAGATGGTTTAAAAAACACTAGTTTCTACGATCAAGCTATAAAAAGGTTTTTAAACTAGAATTTCAGAACATCTTTGGAGCTAAAGGATACTCCAAGGATTGGATAAAAGAGGAGATAATCAACCCTCTCATAGTCATCACCATGTTTATCACATGTGAAGGTATATATTCCACCTTTAAAGCCTGTCACCTTCGATTGTTAGCTCACTTTCAGTTCAATAAACCATTGAATTTTCCATTCTACTTTTTAAAGAGCTTGGAGAAGATGTCCTCTCAAGTGAGGAAGAATGTAACCAACCCCCACAACATCCTCTTTCACCATGGCCTTATCAAACTCCTTGTTTTATCCGAATTGGAAAAATAGGGGCAAACTTGGGATGAGTTCATTTACCAATTTGCAAACCCTCACTTGACAATCAAGACTAGCAAAAAGAGACTTGATTTAAGGACTATTTCTCCATCCAAACCCCACTCTCTGAAAACTCAAAAACCTCCTGCACAAGCCATTTCTTTATTGGAACAAAAATCCAAGAAGCTTGTTGATACCCCTACAGTCTCATCGAGCAAAAAGACCAACATGCCTATTGTTAATCTTCAGATTCCTTCAATATCTTTTGATCCTACACCCAAAAAGCTACACGAAGTAATTCAACAAGACTTTCCTATAGTTCCCAAAATTAGGACAGGAGCTAATTGATGTCATAGAGGAATTCTTCGAAAGAGTACCCACAATCCAAGAGGAAAACCTTATGCAAAACCCCTGACTACTTTGGACCCTATCCAAGTGTCCTCTGATCTTGAAAGTCCTCACAAAATACTTAGGGAAGTGTCTACATACAAATTGAAGCCTCAAAGAAAGACAAAATCCTAACCTACTTCTCCTCATCAACCCCCTATTACTCCTATCTCACAGATGCCTACCCCAGATCCTAAGAATGATAGACACTCTACATCTTTCAAGGGATGTAAGCCCTCCTCTGAGATATTTGATCCTGCTCCAGCCATTGAGAAACTACAACAAGAGAAATTTCAGCTCCTACAACAATTGGAAGATAGGAAGATTGTGGACACACATCTTCACCATGAAAATGCAATCCTCCAAGCAAAGGTGAATTCCCTTCAAATTTTGGTTGACGAGATGACCAAAGCTAACCACAACCTCTAGGCACAATTGAAGCAACACAAGAGGCACAAGACAAAATCTTCACGACTAGAAGGAGAAGCTTTTAAAGTTGATCCTTCTCAGCAAGCTTAGTTATGAGGGAAAATTCCTTTTTGTTTGTAGTGGGACCTACAAAATCTTAGGTGTGGGGGTAATGTTTGGCCCGTGATATGGTTAATTTAATGATGTTGATTAGATTTTTTTGGCCAATATTATATGTGCATTTTCCTTTTTTGAAGAGTTTTGAAGAGTTTTTATATTTAATCGCCATGATTCATACCAAGTACATATGATTGATGTTTTATGATGGTTTTGAGTATAATTCAGCATGTTTTAATGATTCCAGGAAACTAATTCGTGTTTTGTGTGTCACAGGGAAAATCGTAGGTTGTTTTTGCATCTGGCACTACGTCCGGTACTCCATCTGGCACTATGTCCTACACTAAAACCATGGTCGATTTGGCGGTTATCATATTGGAAACCAATGATGGGAGAATCAGAGACATGGGTTTTTCTTGTGCTTGTGGCCTCCAGCTATTGATATTCTGACAACTGGAATTCGGTTGTTATGATGGGAGATTATTGGCTCGCCTTGTTTCTAGAAGCCACCGGTGGTTAAGATGCATTGAATGTGATTTGTTGTTTTTAGAGGAGGTCTACCCTCCCAGTGATCGATCTCTCAGCTTGTAAACTCTATAAATACCACCTCAGTGGTCAGACAAATAGTGAGGAGAAAAAAAGAATAGTTCAACTCTGTTTTTCCATTTTCAGACATATTTTGCTAAAACTGTGTAAAACTATGTTTTTAGTTTTAATGTTGAAATCGTGTTGCTTGAGCTCGTGATTCATCATTGAGGAGTAGCCACGACCTGTTGGGGGGGGCACCAGTGGTTTGGGTGAATATTTAGTTAGTTTTCTTGTGAATTCGAGTAGTGTAATCGGCATTTCCTTTATTTCCTGTATATGAGTTTTATTGTGTTTATTTATTGTGTAAATTTTTGTTTATAATTTAATTACTTCAGTTCAGTTTTGCAGGTTATTATGAAGGCTAGTGTTAATATGCAATGACCTTTTAGTTAGGAAATAAACTTGCAAGTTTAGATACTAATCCCTGTGTATAATTAGATGGTAGTTAGATTTTTCATATGCTAAAATAGAATTTAAAAACAAAGTTAAAACAGAGTATTTAGTTCATGGTTTCTTTTGCAAGTTTCGGTGGATGGATAGTTGCTAGTTTTAGCTTTCATTTATAGTTTGCTTATCTAATTTCTATTTAATTTGCCTATCTAGTCGTCATTTAGTTTTCTTATTTATTTTCTTGTCATATGCTAAAATAGAAATAGGATTTAAGTTATGTCTTTATGAGTATTTTCCATTTGCAATTTAAATTGTTAAAATATGATTAGTTTAATTTATTTCATGCAATTTCCTTTCTAGATCTAGGTTGCAATTTTAATTCGAAGTCTGATTATTGAATTTAGTTGTCAGTTATGAATATTTAAGTAGTATGAATTTTCTTACACTAGTATAGAATGCAATTGAATTTAATAGAATAGTGTTTTCATATTGTTGATGATTAGTGCATAGATTGAATAATCATATGGATATGCAGGGTAATTGATGTTACTTATATAATGGCTAAGATCTCACTAGATTTCCTAATTCATACTGTTCACTTTGCTATCGAAGTCAATATTGAGTTCATCCCTCTTGAGTTATCATTAATTGTTAAATGTCATCGTGATATTATAAGACACCGGAGACATAACCATCAACACTATATTTGAAGATTTCCTTGCTTTTGTAGATTAGAGAATAGTCTTCTTGCTTTGGTAGATTAAAGAATAGTTTCTTATCATAGATTAAAAGAGCAGTTGTTTATTACTTTTATTGTCATGATGCTTTGAATTTAGTAGATTAAGATTTTTTTATATAAATTAGAAGTAATTATGAAGTTTAATTTGAGAATAGAGTTCACTTGCTTATTAGTTTGATTAGTTGCTTATTGAGTAATTTCGATTAGTTTACTTGTTGTAGAAGTTATCATAGGTTAGTTAATTGATTGTTTGTTTGTTTACTTGCTTTGATAGGGTAGTTGCTTGTCTATTTACTTGCATAGGATAGTTGCTTATTGAATTTGAGTAGGTTAATTAAAGTAGTTTGTTGTTGTTATTTCTTATTAGGTAGATTAAATAGATAGTTTTTTTTTGCTCATTATAATGATTAAGTTAGTTTTCTTTAAGTAGGGTTTCCATTTTCTTTCTTAGGACTATCTATCAATCCTTTGTTCAAAAGTTACTTAGGATAAATAGTTTAAGTTTCTTAATAGGGTTTGATCATTAATAGTCTTTGCTTAAGTAGATTAGCCCTTAGATAGCTCATTTCCTTAGTTAGACTATACTAACTCTAGCCTTTCTGCCTTGGCACATATAGTGCTACAAATCTAAGTTTACTTACCCCGGGTTGATAATTTAATTGAGAGTTTTTAGTGTTTTTTAGTGCATATAGAACACCCATCAAAAGCATTCTTCGATTTGTAATGGTTTTCTGGAGTTGCAACAACGACAAGTGCACTTGGAGTTGTGACTGTTTGTGCCCAGAATCGCAGCAAATCATAGTTATAGCAGTTGGTTTGTGCCCAAATTGCAATAGCTCAAAGTTGCAAAGTTATTACTCCTATATTACTCCTGCATGGTAATATCAGTACATGAAAGTAGAAAGCTCCTTTAAGAATTATGAAAAATTAACATAATGATGGAATATGGGGAAGGGTTCATACCTTAGTGATAAGTACGGTGAACTAGATAAAGGAAGTATGAAAAATTAAGTGATTAATTGAAAATGGTAAGCAAAAAAGTATAGACAAGTGTTGAAAGTTTTTCATTTTAGGCACTTTTCATCTCTGTTGAATTTTTGGATTTTCAGATCTGATAGTTATTGCTTTATGATTTCAATACAAAATTTTATTTCATGCCACAGTTATCATAGAATAACTATACACTGAAAATATCAACTATAAAAATGCAGTGAAAATAAAAATATCTATAAATATTAACCATGCACAGTAGACACAAGAGCACAAGAATTTATCCTGGGAAACCCAACCTTGGGAGAAAACCTAACAACATTTCTTATATAATAATTCAGTCTAAGATATTACTAGTACATCACTATCAATAGATCAAAATACCATAGAGAGAATGTCCTCCCCAAGCCTAGTGCCTCCAAAAGATAATGTCTCAATAGAATAACCAAGATACAACCAAGAGAGAGCTTCTCCACCCTAGCTAGATAAGAGGGGAATTCCATTCGGGACCACCAGTGGAGCTTCACTTAGAGTTTTCTTTAATTTGAGGAGATCTTGAGGTACAAAAGAGGTTTATGAAACTTTTTGGATGAGGTCGAGCTCATACAATTGTAGGTTTCCAAAGGGTTTCATAGAAATCAAATTTTATGGAATCCCTACGGGTTGAGTATGGGGTGTCCCACAAGGCCTTGCTATATGTCTAGTAGTTTTCCCATGAGGACCTCTACGATCATGGTTGCAACAGACCATTTGATCAAGTTCATAGGGTAACAGGAGGGCCACTAGTAGAGTGGAAACATAGCGTCGCATAGATCATCAAATATTGGCATCATTCTATGTATCCTTATATTGTTTCTATTAGTTTATTTGTGCATCTACCTTTTAGCCATTAGACTTGTGTGTTCAGGAGTATTATGTAGTTGTTTCTACAATAATTAGATATCATTGTACTATTGTAATTGGTGCTTCCATACATAGTAATATTCAATGAATATCTTCTATATTTTCTATGTAATGGATGCATGCAATGTGTTTGAAATTTTGTTTATATCTTAGTAAGGATCCATAACAACATTAAGGAAAACTATTTGACAAAATCACATAAAGAGAAACAATATTTTGGGTAGAAAACATAATATTTCCACATAGCTTAGTTGGGTAAATTATATTGGTATTAGAGCTGGTGATATTTCTAGCCTATGATTTATCGAGGCATTGATGTCAAGGAAGACTAGAGGACGATGGAAACAACCCACCCCGGGATCAGAGTCAAAAGAAGTAGAAGTAGAGGGATTTATGGGGGATCATCCTGAAGATAGAAACATAGAGATGTTGAAAAGCATAACTAATGGGAAACAATAATTAACACATGTTGTGACATGGTTCTTTTCCACCAATCAAGAAAACTAGAACTAGGGAGGTAACAATGGGAACCACATAGAGGCCAAACATAGAGGTGGTAGGACTCATGAAGGGAGTAATACTTATGTTCTGACACAAAGTGTCTTCCAGGAAGGTAGCATGAAGGTACCCAGACTCTTATTGTCTCCTTTCCTTGAGGATCAACCTACAGGAGCACCAGAGCAACAAGGGGTGGACGAAATGAACTCATACTTCATGGAGTATCAGTTGTTGGAAGAAGGAGCCCATGTATCCATATCTTACAATGACTACTACAACCTTAGGATGAGGAACAAACCCAGGATGGGCCAGAATCATAATTATGATCTTCTACGCAAATTGGGGAACATGACTACCCCATATTTTGACGTATTTGACAAGTGTATAGCCTGATCATGGGTATATAAGTGGGACACTTATTTCTAGCTTAACCCAATTATACATGTAGAGGCGATTAATTTTTCCATCCTACAATTGGATGGAGAGGCTCATGAGTGGTGGTACCATGGGATATTAACATTAGAACATTCCAACATCACATCATATGAGGATTTCAACCAAATTTTGATGGACAAGTTTGATATGAAGGACCCTAAGGTCTATTTTAGGAATTTGGTACATCTTAGGCAGATAGGTACACCAAAGGCCTATGTTACAGAGTTCCAGAGGATGGTATTCATGGTGACTAATGTCTCTGAGCATAGACCAGTGATGTTATTCACGAAGTTCTTGGATGAACCCTTAAGAGGTTGGGTCAAGGATTTCAGGACAAACACACTACATGAAGCAATCATGAAGACACAGGAAATGGCAGACATAGTCCCCAAGAAGACACCGGGAAAAAAAAATATTCCATAGAAGGATCAGGTGTCAAAACCTCCCCAAAAGACATGGACGGGGAAGGACAGGTTTGATGAGGAAACTTGGGGAGAACTAAGGAGGAAGAATATTTTCTACAATGGAAAGGATTTGTGGGAACCATGCCATTGATGAATGGGAAAAGGTAAAGTCCATTATATTAAGGCAGATTTCGACAATGAGGATTATGATGATGAGGAGGACATTGGACATGACAGTGGTGAGCCATCACATGCTATAGAGTAGGCGTCGTTGCAGAATAGCCAAGGGAGTGACCACATCCACACTTTTAGGAGTCTTAAAATATTACACCTTCATAATCAAAGGCATTGTGCAGGGGAAGAAGGTTACAACATTGGTTGATGGTGGGTCCACCCATAACTTCATTGATGTTTCACTCATCACCGGGAGATGAATCCATGTGGAGGATTTAGAGGAATTAAATGTGGTATTAGTAGATGGGTACAACATGACATGTACTCAACGGATCATGGGATTGGAAGTAACATTGAGAAACTATACATTGACTGATGAATTTTATATCATGGATTTAGCAGATACTCATGTGATCCTATGAGTTCAGTGGTTTTACTCATTGGGATATATCCACATGAATTATCGAGAAATGAGGATGGAGTTCCCGGACAAGGATGGACAACGATTAATCCTAAGAGGTATGTTGATAAGTTCCCCCAGTATCGTGTCTAATCAATGCATGGAGGCCCTTTTTAGACACAAGGATGTGGATTCCACAACAGAATGCTTGATCACTGTGGAGAATCCATCATAGGATCACCACAAGTACCCTGCAGATATCCATACTCTGCTTGGAAAGAATGAAAGAGTGATTGAGCCATTTTCAACAGGAAGACCACCTGACAAAGGATTTGAGCATGTCATTGAGATAGAATAAGGGTCGAAGCCCGTGATCACCACACCCTATAGGCATTTGAAAAGTTTCAAGGATGAAATAGAGAATGCCATAAAGGAGTTGTTGGAGATGGGACATATCATCCCTAGTTCTAGTCCCTTCTCTTCATCAGTTGTACTCGTGAAGAAGAAGGATTGCACTATGAGGATGTGCAAACACTGCAAGGAATTGAACAAGAATACCATAAAAAATTGATACCCAATACCCAAGATTGATGAGTTGATCAATGATCCGCATGAGGAAGTGTACTTCTCAAAGGTTGATCTGGGATCAAGATACCACCAGATTCGGGTCAGAGAGGAGGATATCCATAAAAAATAAAAATAGATATCACTATCGGCAGTATGAGTTTCTAGTCATGTCCTTTGGGTTGACTAATAAACCAACTACCTTTTAGTCGTGCACGAACCATATGTTCAACAAACAATTTAGGAAATTATTGATTGTGTTCTTTGATGATCTTTTGATCTATAGCAAGACATGGGAGGAACATCTAAATCATGTGGAAGAGATTCTCGCCATTATGGACGAGCAGTCCCTTTTTTCCAAGGAGGCAAAGTACGAGTTTGGGTTGACATAGATTCTCTATATTGGGCATGTGACTGTTGTTGAGGGAGTAAAGGTGCATCAAGAGAATATCCAGACCATCTTAGATTGTCCCATCCCCAAGTCACTCACATATCTGCAAGGATTCTTTGAGATATGCAGCTATTATAGACGTTTTGTGAAAATATTTTCACAATTGGATGCACCATTGATATATCTTGCCAAAAAGGGGGCATTCCTATGGTCATAGGATGCACAAGTAGAATTCGACAGAATGAAGAGGGTGGTGGGTACTTTTCCAGTATTATCACCCCCAGATTTCATGTAGCCTTTTGTCTTGGAGGGTGATTTATCTAGTGAGGGGATAGTAGAATTATTGATGCAGAACCAACACCCAATATATTTTGAGAGAAAAGAGTTGAGGCATCCTGAGAAGATCTATCTGATCTATGATAAGGATATGTTGGCCATCATGCATGCATTGCAAAATTTCAGATAGTACTTGGTAGAAGGACACTTTGTGGTTAGGAATGACCACAACAACTTGAGATATTTATTGAAGCATTGGGATTTGAACGAGAGACAACATAAATGGGTGAGTAAGGTGTAGGCATATGATTTTGACATTTAGTAAGTAAAGGAGAAGAATAACGTAGTTGTTGATGCCTTATCCAGGAGACCTACAACTTTCTCCATAACAAAGATCTCAATAGACTAGAAGTCCATTATTTTGGTGGAATAATCCAAGAACACCATTGCTTGTGAACTGATGGAGGGCCACATTCAGGATGACAGGTTCAGAGTAGTTGATGACATCATCTACTACAAAGACAGGATCTATCTTTTCCCTGAGTCCAAACTCAAGGATAATATTTTGAGGGTGGTACATGACATGCCACTAGTAGGGCACCTGGGGTATCTGAAGACCTACAGGAAGGTGAGGAACATATTTTAATAGAAGGGTCTCAAGGAGGATGTACTTCGTCATGTGAGGGAGTTCATGACTTACCAACAAAACAATTCAGAGTTTACACACCCTGTGGGATTGTTTCAGCCATTATCAATTCCAGAGCAGAAGTGGGATGGTATCTCCATGGAATTCATCGCATGATTTCCAAAGGTGTAGGGAAGGGATTGTATCTATGTGGTAGTGGACAGACTGACTAAATATGCACACTTATTTTCTGTTCCTTCAAATTGCAACACATCTTAGGTAGCAAATGTATTCTTCAGGGAGGTGTTCAAAATACATGATCTTCCGAGGAACATAGTCAGTGACCAGGATAGTGTGTTTCTCATCATGTTTTGGCAGGAGCTATTTAGGTTATTCAGGAAATATTTAACACATAGCACTAGCTATCACACCCAGACAAATGAAAAGAATGATATAGTAAACAAATGGATTGAGGGGTACCTGAGGAACTATTTTTCAGGACAGTAACGAGCATGGATAAAATGGTTGCATATCATAGAGCATTGTTACAATATCATTCATCACATGTCCATCGGAATGAGCCCATTCAGGGCATTGTATGGCTACGATGATCCATCTTTTGTGGATTTGGTGTTTGGATCGAGCAGAGTTTCCAAGGCCAAAGACCGGTTGCAGGAAAGTCGGGACATCTTGAGAGTCCTGAAGGAGAATTTACATCCTACCCAAAATCTGCAGAAGATGTATGCAGATAGGAATAGGGTAGAACACAAATTTGAGGTTGGGGACATAGTCTTTCTCAGGTTGCACCCTTATAGACAGTTGTCACTAAAGAAGATCGGTGCATAGAATATGAATCCTTGATTTTATGGGCCCTACAAAGTGATCAAGAGAGTTGGGGAAGTAGCATACAAGCTAGAGCTACTAGAGGGTAGAAATATCCATAACACATTCCATGTATCGTGCCTCAAGAAGGAATTGGGACAGCAGGTCACCACTTCGAGAGATCTTCCTCCATTAGATGAGGAAGGGAAGTTGGTTCTATCTCCTTAGAGGATTGTGGATGTTAGGGAATGGAGGCTGAGGAGTAGATTTGTTTGAGAGTACTTGGTTATATGGAGAGGATTTCTCGAAGAATATGTTACTTGGGAAGCAGAGCAGATCTTACGACACCCTATTTTGGAATTGCTCGAGGACAAAAAATCTTGGGAAATGAGTATTGTAATGTCCTCTCCCAATTAATCATGACAAAGGATGACTCAATAGCCTATACGACTCCCATAGGCTATAATAACAAGGGAAAGGGAGTCAAGCAGGTTTATTTGGTGTCACTAGAATGATAAATCCTAAAGTGACATTAAATAAAATAAATTATTAAATTTTAATGAAATTGGAGGGGAAATAAAGTGAGGGTTTAATTTGGTCTAATGGGGGGAAGATCTAGAAGGCCCAAAGGAAGGATACATAGAGGGGTAACCCTTCTCTTTGGTATTATGATTTGATCTCTCATCCTGGAGTGCTCTTGTAGCCATTGTTTCTAAACCCTTCCACTATTGTAGTCTAGTTTCGGTGGTGCAATATCCATTGTAGCTAGACAAGAGGGGGATTCCATCTGAGACTACCACTGGAGTTTCACTTGGAGTTTTCTTTTAGTTGACGAGATACCAAGGTACGTAGGAGGTTTATGGAGATTTATGGATGAGGCCATCTCATAGATTTGTAGGTTTCTGGAGGTTTTTGGAGAAATTGGGGTTTATGGCATCCCCGCGGGTTGAGTGCAGGGTGTCCCTCGAGGCCCTACTAGACGTCCAATAGTTTTCCCGTGAGGACCTCTATGATCAGGGTTGTAGCAGACCGTTTCATTGGGTTCCTAGGGTAACATGAGGGTCACTAGTAAAGCAAACACTACTAGAGAAGAGCATCCAAAGAGAATCATATATTGGCAACAATCCAGGTTTCCAACCTTGTATTATTTATGTTAGTTGATTTGTGTAGTTTCCTTGCAACCATTAGACTTGTGTGTTCACGAGTATTCTGTAGTTATTGTTACAACCACTAGAACCACTAGATATCATTGTATTGTTATAATTGGGGCTTCCATTGATCCAAGTGGATCCAAAGTCACTCGAAAATACTCAAATGTAGAAAATCAGGATCTAGGAATGACCCAGAAGTCTCAGAAGGGTCCTTAGGCTCAGAAAATGCTCAAAACTCAAAGTTCTCAAAATTGGGTGAAACCAACGCCATTGCGTCCGGCTTGTTCTCCCGATTCTGGCCATATATTTAGTTTCTCAAACATAACTCGTATGAAGAAGTTATGACACTATGAAGTTTTTCGAAAACAACGATAAAAAGTCAAACAGTGAAATGGCCGAACTGATGATGTCAACAGTATGAACGCTGACGTCAGCATGACACGTGTCACCTTCTATAAGCCAACAGTTTGGGGGATTTCCATCAAATCTGGAGGAGGTTCGCTAAATTTGGCGAACTAGTTAGCGGCTCTGCTTATTTAGCTGGGCACGCAAAATGAGGCAAGGGGCGTTGGCAGAGGTTGCATTGGAATCCGTGCCAAGAGATGTCCCAGGCGACCTGCTCAGAAATATGCCGACTTTATACTCAAAAGTTGCAGAATTTCGAGAGAATTTCGAATATGCTCTCTTTTTCTTCATCGGAGTAGTCAAACAGCAAAGTGCCTTCAGAAGATGAGTGGGCACGCTTTTCGAGACTGTACGGATCTGACAGACAGAAGTGGCAAAGGAATTCGTGCCAGGTGGTGTCCCAGGCGACCTGTTCAGAAATAGGTCGACTTTATACTTAAAAGTTGCAGAATTTTGAGGGGATTCCAAATATGCTCTCTGTTTTATCATCAGAGTAGCCGAACAGAAAAGTGCCTCCATAGCCCATTTGAGCGAGTCAAGCATACTCAAGTTTACAGTCAAAAGTTGCAGAATGACGTTTTCCAGCGACCTATGATGTCTTTTTCTGCCCAGAATTGTAGATTTGAAAGTTGGTTTTTGAGAGCTCTTATGTAAGCCTTTTCTTTGTAATTTTTAAGCATTTGAGATTAATTAAAGAGCGGTCGCACTGTTGGAGTGGACCCGGAGACGTAGCTAGGAAGTCTGATGAATTCTGTTAGCAATTCTTATTCATAGATGGTTTGCTTACATGTTTATGTGCTCATATGCTTGATGGATATTCTTTAATTTTGCATTACAAAGATGGTTAACAGTTAAAAATTCACATGCAAATAATGGTTAAAAGATCTTGAATTTTAGATCAAGTTAAATTTTCAGATCACCCATCCATAATAATATGCCATGATTATATGCTCTATTTTGTGTGTAATGGATGCATGCAATGTGTTTGACAATTTGTCTATCTCTTAGTAAAAATCCATAATAGCATTAAGGCAAACAATATTTTGGATAAAAAACATAATATTTCCACATAACCTAGTTGGTTGCATTACAAGAAGTTGGTGGTAACTCCATTGGTTCATATTGGAGAAGTTCTTACAAAGGTCACCGATGGGTTTAACTTCACAGCAAAGAAGTTAATGGAAACTCAGAACATAAGCCTAGAATCGAAGTCGGTCATGGGAAGTATGTCGGTATGGTCAGACAAGATTGTGATAAGTCCTCTAGGTGTACCGATGAAGTTCGTGGCAAGATTGTCGATACAGGTCAGAAGAGTTTGTGTTAACGATAAAGGAGGTGATCCCTTTAAGTTTGTGAACAGGTGGGAGGCATTGTTACTAACTACTCTGGTATCGAAAGGTTAATACTTGAAGGGTTCTTGTTAAGTACTCTGATGAATACCTATGGAGTTTGTGTAAAAGTTGTCAGTTACAGCGAAGAAGATCACATTAACCTTGCCAATTGCACGATTTCTTGAAAAATATGGTCAAGTGTTAGGGGTCTGAGTGAATGGGTAAGCATTTGGGTTCGATTGAACAAGTTCATAGTTAAGGCTTGATCGATTCTATCAAATTGAACATAGGTCTCCARTTTGAGAGAGAAATCTCATCAATGTCTGTCGTTTTTGGATTSTCTGGGGAAAATTGAATAAGAATCAGGAATGAGAGAGGTTAGGKTTTTTTKAYGAGAAACGCTTTGTTCATGCACTGTCCTGAAACCATAGACTGGGCAAACTTTTAGGGAAGAATTAGGGCAAAGCAGGGGGTGCGAGCTAGGGAGGTTGCCGAGGAAAAACACCGAGTGTGATGAAGAGAGAAAGTATTCATGGCCACACTGTGTGTAGGTTGCAGAGAAGTTTTAAAACTAATCATGGTTGGGAACATGATTAGGGTTATGGCACGATATGTAATTATTGTCGCTCCCTATTCATTGTTCCCTCGACAGAAAATAGCTCGAGGTACATAGAGGTAAGGCTTAGAGAGACAGGTCCATGAGTATAAATATTCTAAGAAAGGATTAACACTGGTCAATACCAAACGGAAGGTAAAAGGAGCATAGGCTCTAATGGTAAGAGGAAAACTCAGCCATTAGAAACAAATTTAATCCTACCATCGAATATAAAAATGATGACGAGATGTACTCTTTATGGCTTACCTCACAATGGAATGACACGTTGACAATTGTTGAGCTAACATGTAGACACTTCTCTCCCAGAGTACAGTTTTGTGAACCACTCACTCGACGCACCCTCTCCTTTCTCGGCGATAAAACAATAACAATCAGGTAAGGGGGAGAGCCCTTTTTATAAAATTTGACACAGATCTCAAGACAGCAGTGAAAAATAATATGGTGTTGAGATCTCGTTATATTGTCGATGAAGTCAGAAACTCCGTTGGTTATAGCAGTGGATTTCATGAGAACTCTTTGAGTTGCACCGAAGTGGAAGGTGAGAAAAGTGTCGATATCAAGTCACGTGTGTCGACGGATTTCACAATAAGTTCATCGGTTTACCATAAGTGCATCATAGGTTAGGATGGAAACTCCTCTGCTAAGTACCGGATCATACGATGTGAACTAGACCGATTTTGTTACTTACGTATCAGAGAAGATTAAGGGAACTCCTTCGGTTAAAGTCAGAGGAGTTAAGATCAACTTATTTGGTCATTGATTCGTGTGTCGAAATAATTCGGAGGAATCCCTTCGGTTCATCAAAGAAATCAAGTGGAACTCCTTCGGTATGTACTTGAGGAGAACCTCTCTGATAGCCCAAAAAAACTATCCTCAAGTATTCTTCTATGTGTCAAAATAAAACTTGAACTAAATCAAGAATAAAAAAAGTAAAGAGACTGGATTAGAGATGAGTAAAATCAAGGATTAAAAGTTGGGGAAATTTCTTCTTTGCAAGTCAATAAATTCTCACAAAGTAAAAGTTGGGAAAATTTCTTTTTTGCAAGTCAATAAATTCTCACAAAGACAAGGAGGGTCCCATTTTTTTGGAAAAAAAATGTACTTTCAAATAAGACTTCAAGAAAACTTGCAGGTGGATGGGAGGTATGGTGAGTTCACCCACCAAAACCACTCACAATCAGTTCTCACTAGTCATTAGATTAAAACATAAGATCAAACTTATCACATGAATTACTAGTGGAATTTGGGATAAGGTGATGTCAACTCATTTCTCATTTTTGGCCCACAATCCCTCCTTACCATTGATTTTCCTCCTCTCTAATCGGATGGACCACATTTGACTTTCTATTAATTAAATAGAAACCTAAAATTTTGATAGGATTCCTACCCTCACTAGCATATTTATGAATCAAATTAAATGTGGTGGGTGGACCTAGTATGTGTGGTATCATCTCTTAGAGGCCCACCTAATTTTATTAAGGAGCCATGAATGAGATTGGATGTTGATTATGTTTTGGTAGGGGCTGTGCAAGAAGGGATAGGAACGAGAAGGCTCAAGAAGGAGGTAGAATAATAGGAATACGAGTGGGGTGTGAAGAAGAATAAATATACGGAGAAATAGGATAGAAAAAGAAGAGAAGAGGAACTTTTACAGAGGAATTTGTAGTAGATATAGGTATATAATTGGTTTTCAAGAATCACTGGGGAATGATTGTAATTTCCTAGATGAGACTAAGACCAATAAGATTGTTGCTTGATAGATGGAAAATATGAAAGGACATTAAGCCAATCTGTAAACTCTAAATAAGAAACCCATGAAATCTATACATTGTATATTTGTTAATTTTCTTAAATCAATTGCAGACCTATTGAGCCACATTCATAAATAAAATATCCCCTTCATCTTGATGTAACATTTAATGACTTTCATGTGTTTAAATTTATGAATGTTTGATTCACTACTTTAGAAGCTTTGAATTGGTTAGTTTTAGGCCTATAATTCCTTTATCTTGTTCTTATTGTTTATGGGTTTAAAATTTTCATAAGTGTGACTCCAAAGCCTATTGTGCCCTTGTCTTCTAGTTGAGTTTGTGGTGAGTTTGAATTTATACATAGCACTGAGGTCCCATTTCCATCAATTGTATTAGAGCAGGTGTATCCTACAATGTAGATGAAATCCTACCGAAGAACATAGCTCTGTAGTTTAAGTTGTGGGTAGAGTTACACGGGAAGAAGAGAAATGCCAACTAAGGTTGGTTTAAGTTGTGGGTAGAGTTACAGGGGAAGAAGAGAAATGCCAACTAAGGTTGGTTAGAGGCTGTAGAGTGATTGTGATCAGTTTAAATAGTAAAGTTGGGTAGAGTTTTCTAGTGTTGAAGGAGAGAACCTATTTGATGTTTTGAAGAGTTGGAAGGAAAACTTAAGTTTACATGTACTGAGATAGCTCCAGAGTGGTTGTGGGTAGATTTCTTATTGAAAAATTTGAGAAACCATTAGTTATAGCAAGAGTGGAAGCAAGGAAGAGTAGTTGTAGTGGATTTAAGTGAAGTTTGAGAAAAGAGGAAGACAACTCCAACTGTGTATTGGATAAAGTTGGATGAGAAGCTTGATTGATAGGAAATATGAGAGCACATTAAACCCATATGTAAACTCTATAAAAAAACGCCATAGAGTCTCTATAATATATATTTGTTAATTTTCTTAAATCAATTGCAAAACTCTTATAATGTCTTTCTCTTCTAATTAGTGTTTGTGGATATAAAATTTGCCAAAAATGTAATTCAACATATTATGTTCTTGCCTTTGGTTAAGTTTCTATTAAATTTGAATTTCTACAATAACTTGAGGTCCTATTTATATTAATAACAAAAACTGACTTTAACAATTTTTTAACAAAATCTCTACACATAATTAACTTAAAAATTTATAAACAAATACAATAAACAACAATTATATCCAACTTAAAAACGATAACCAGCTTAACTTTAAAAATGATAAACAACTTAATTATAAACCTTCCAAATTTAAGTACAACTAAACCAAAAAAACACTTGTATTCAAAGAGAATTAAAAACGATAACCAACCTTATGAAAGAAAAGAAAGATACAATGTGCTTCTAAAGTGGGTATTCAAGAATGGATGCATACATACCGACAATAACAAACCTACCCACACACAATCGAAAACAAGCGGCTCCATCAATTTTCTGAAACGTATATAAATATATACACACATACCCGCAACAAAAACCAACGGTGTTTTGGTTTCTTGGTAATTCAAAGAAAGCGCAAATCTTAGCCCAGTATTTTATATTCATCCATTCCCCTGTTTGTTCATAGAAAAGATTAGGGTACGCCATGGAGTCTCAGTTCGATCGAGCCTGCTGTACGCACGGAAGAGACTTCTGAATCTCGCATCGTCGTCTTTGATCTCCCAGGTAAGGGAAATATAATTCATGAATTTATAGTTATACCTTTCGTTTTTTAATGAAATCTAGAATGCATTGCCTCTGGAATAATTGAATCAGTGATTTATCTGTACAGGTTTCAAAAAAGAAGATCTGAGAGTGCAGATTGATAACCGGGGAAATACAGGGAGGAGGCTATAGATTCAGAAAGCGTCGTGTGAAAGAAATGGAAGAAACGACAAAAGTAGGATGGAGACTGGCGAAAACACAGAGAGGAGACTATAGATTCAGTAAGGTTCCCAGCGTCCCAGAGAGCTTGAATGTCGATGGCATCATTGCCGGGGTTAGGGATGAAAAATTGGATATCACCCTACCTTTGCTTTGCATCTCCGACCAACAGAATCAAGACGTGATTCCTGTCAGTGGAAAGCCAGATCAACCGATACAGTCAAAAGCCGCGAGTTCGAGTCCCGCAGGACAGCAAGATTCGATGAAGGAGCGATCTGGGGTTGCACAAGAAGATCAAAGAGCAAAGCATCCAGAGGCGTTTCGACAGGATGATGATAAAGCAAAAGGCAATGCAGCTGCGGAAGAATCAAATCGATTGGTGGAAGAAAGAAAAACAGAAGCGCCTAAGCTTGCCCAAGACTTTGTTCATGGTGAACCACCAAGATCAAAAGACGCTATTCAGGAGCGATCTGACGATCAAAGCGCAAGATATCCAGAGGTGATTCGACCTGATGATCTTAAAGAACAATCCATTGCAGCTGCGGGAGAATCGAACGAATTGGTGGAAGGGGAAAATGTAAAAGCGCCTACGCATGCCCAAGACTTTGTTCCGGCCGGGGCAGCGATATCAAAAGACCCTATGCGGGAGCGATCTACAGTTGCACAAGGAGATCAAAGTGCAAGACATCCAGAGGCGATTCGACCGTATGATGATAAATCAAAACCGAATGGAGCGATCGAAGAATCGAAAGAATTGCTGGGAGGTAAAACAGCAGAAGTGCATGCCCGAGACTTTGTTGGGGTCGGGGCACAAATATCAAAAGAGGCTATGCAAGAGCAATCCGCAGTTGCACAAAACGATCAAAGCACAAGACACCCCGAGGTGATTCAACCAGATGATTATAAAGAAACAGCCAGTGCAGCTGCGGAAGAGTTAAAAGGATCGCTGGAAGAGAAAAAAGAAGTAGCACCTAAGCGTGCCGAAGACTTTGTTCATGGGGAACCAACAATA
>SNQJ01S0091005.1:54507-81023 GCA_010110895.2 Picea sitchensis | reverse complement strand
AGTGGCAGGATATGAAAAATTAACAATTACAATTTTAAAGAAAATAAATTATTCTAAAAATTTAAATTCTTTAATGATATATAAAATATTTTAAATATAATTTCTATCTATTTTAATTTAATTTATTTATTTATAAATTAAAGTTTTTATAAAAGATAAATTTTTTTTTTATTATTATTAATATAGTCATTTTCCATTTCTATTAAAAATGAATTTATAAATCGTTGGAACATGTTAATATCCTCTAAGTAAAACCTTTAAGCATATTTTCATATACTAAGTCAAGGAGTTTACAGAATTCCCTGCTTTTGTGGAAAAAAATAAATCTAATTATATGCTAAGTCAAAGATTTATCCAATTCCCTACTCTTGTGTAAAATTCTACATTCAAAAAACATATAGCTAACACATTCTATAAATTTAAGATAGTTATAAACTTAGTCAATCTTGGAAATCTAGTATCCATTGTTTAATTCAATAAACCTCTTCTCTCTTTTTTGTTTGTTCCCCTAACTTTTCTGGTTTCCTTTATCCCTTCACTCTTGTATCTTTTCTATCTCCTCTCCTTTGACACATTTGTAATTTTTTCCTTCTTCATTATCCTTCTTATCTTTCATTATCCTTCATATCTTGTTCCTTCTCTATTTATCATTTACTTTTATTCTTCTTATTCAATATACTCAAAAAAAAAAAAATATGCTTTTATTTTTCATCACTAGTTTTTAAAATCATTTTAAAACAATTTAGTTTATTTCACTAATTTTAAAAATCATTTTTATTTATTTTATTAAATTTATTAATTGTTTTTGTTTATTCTCTCAAACATCTCTCCAAATGCTATTATTTTTATTCTATTTAATTTTAATGTCAACAAACTCTTTTCTATCATTTTTAGAATTGCTTTGTCCATGATGATGAGTGAAATCTCCATTAGAAATATAACTTTTCTATAACTCACAATTAAATATTCAAAATATACACACTAATAAAAATTTTGTGGATTAATATCACCTATAAATTTTCAATCCTAAGTATTTTTTTTTTTTATATGAAAATTAGAATAGATTTTATGGTTTTTCTTATTTTCCAAATCTATCTAAATATCATCTTTGTGGCCAATTCATTCCTAGCTCTATTTCATGGGAAGCCAATGTACTTTGGAAAAACTCCTTTAAGTAGTAAAATCCCACATTTATGATAAAAAAAAATAAATTTAATTACATTTTAGTTTAGAAAAAATAAAATCTAATATTTAAATATTATGTATTATAATTTAATAAATTTCATGAAACTTTAATTTATACCAATTTGCAATTACAAATCTAAATGCAAGTTAACAAAGTGGATAAAAATTGGTGCACCTCTAAAAGTCTAATAAAGTGGCAGTGCTACTCCTTACATAATGAAATAAGTATCCATAAAAGTTTATTTCCTTCTAAACTTTAAATGCAATTAACTAAGTAGATAAAAGTTGGTGCACCTCCAACAGTCTAATAAAATTGAAATGTTACTCCTTACATAACTAAATAAGTATCCACAAAAGTTTATTTCCTTCTAAACTCTGCATGTTCCTATTTTTTTTTAAAGCAAACCTTTTTATTAAAACAAGACATGAAAACTCGACATCAAATCACATCCTCCAAACCTTCCTTTTCATTGAAAGAAAATATGAAAACTCTACAACAAATCACCTCTTCCAAACCTTGAAAATGATAAATATTAGAACCAACAACAAATCATAAGTATTATCACTTAAATTTAGCAATATTTACCCAAAAAAATAAAAATTGATGGATAACATTATGCCACATATCATTAAGTAAGAACCCAATTCCAAGGATTCGTCTTAACTACTTAATATTAATATTTATTTTGAATGTGGTTATATATATATATATATAATTTTTCCTTATCAATTTTTATATATATTTACTATGTTTTAATTGCTTGCAATATATAAAACATAATATTTTAAATTTTCTTAACAATATTTTTATTATAAAATTAACTTAAACATATTTTTCTTTTAATTTTGTTATAAGAATTATTTTATTTTTATTTTTATTTTATTATAGGAATTATTGTATTCTTATTTTAATCTTATTATAAAAATTATAATAGTTTTAATAAATAGATAGATGTAAGATGTTTAATATTAACATTAAAAAAATGTTATATGTAATTTTTTTTAAGTACATGATCAAAATTACATTATTTTAGCATAGCAAAATATATAAAAAAATGCGTTGATGTTTTTTTGTTACTAGGGAAAAGCTAGAAAAAGTGTATAATACAGGAGTTGGAGGATGAAGGTAACTCCATTGCTATATATTATTATGTTAGTCATTCAAAATTTAGACAAAGATACCTTTGGATGATGGAATAGGAGGAGTGTCACTCGGGTCCAGAGGCGACTCACGAGTAGAATAGGCCATGCTCTTTGGGATGGAAGCAGTCATGACTGTGTTGGAGGATGGAAGGCAAGAGAGAACCTCCCTGAGAAGCAAGTGCAGGTCGTCAAGTTGCAATTAAATGGTGTTTTGGGAATCTTCTCTTATCTACAACATTTGGCCTAGGAGGGTTTTGATATGCTAATACAACTCAACTATTTCCCAGTATTTCATCTCCCTTGCTCGAGTTCTACCCATGTATGGAACCCAGTTGATAGTGGCTTTGGCCACCTCCTTATATGTAGTCGTGGTTCTCTTCAACTAAATTTTGACTTCAACATCATCCAGATGAGCTCGGAAGTGTGGCGGGGTGGAAACATGGAAGTTGGTGGCAGTCGCGTGCACATCTCTTTGTACGCTAGTTACTGGCAAATCTTCTCTTGCCTGGCAAGTCAAAGTCTCAATTGGAGCTCCAGCTCCTTGGTGATAACCCTTTAGATACATGTGACGTGGAGCCATCGTGTCCCAGAACAAATTCCCAAATGTTGGATGGAAATATATGTAATGGAATGGAGGGATGCCCACAAAAGGAGTCGATGGCCCTAGTGGTGTCTTGCTGGAACTGTTTCAAAGAAATTATATTTTCTTTGTCCTTCTGAAAATTCTCCCTGTGACAAGAAAATGCAGGAGTTCTTTGAACTCCGATTGGGAAGCATGACTATGGTAGAGTATGAAAAGAAGTTCTTGGGATTGTTAAAATATGTCAGGTTCATTGGTGATGAGAAAGTGAAAATATAGATATTTCTAAGTGGATTGCTAGCCTTTTATAAGGAAAAGATCAAGTATGATGAGCCCAAGACCTTGACTGAGCCCATCAGGAAGGCTAAATACTTGTTTGAGCAAGGCCAGGGAAGAGAATCTCTATAGAAATCTTGGAAGGAAAAGAAGAATGCGAAGTCCGATTAGAGGTGGAAATGATACAAACCTCCCTTCAATAAGAATGAGACTAATAGAAATCATCAAGATCAATATGCTAAGGGAGATTCCAAGAAGGAAGATTACTTGGGAAAAAGGGGAAGACCACCAATCCAATGTTGGGGATGCAAGGAAGATCACTTATACAAGGATTGCCCACACAGAAAAGACAGAGTGAAGACTGTGCACAATATCCAAGAGGCTACAACAGTCAAAGATATGAGAAGAATCTATGCAGCCTTAAATGATCGACAAGTAGAATACCAGTCCAATATCATCGAGGTGGAAGGTAAGATCATAAATCAGCATGTTGTTATTTTGATTGATTCAGGAGCAAGTCATTATTGCATTGATCCTAAGATAGTGGATAGATTACATTTGGAGAAAAGTGAACTTGAAAAATAAAATTTGGTTCAGTTAGCCATTGGAACCAAAAGAAGAATCCATGATATGGTCAAAAGTTGTTCCTATCCATAGAGCTATATTATCTCAATTTTCTGCATTCGATTTCCCATTAATCTTTGTTTAAGTGTGTCAGGTGAACTGTGGATTCAAGGATGGAGTACGTTGATTTAATTGCATTAACTCCATCGCCATGGTAAGTGGACTGTCTATCAATTACTCTATGCAGGAGGACACATGGATGATATGATCCCACCTGCTCAATTGTACATCTGACCTCGGGCTCAAAACCCAACACAGCTCGCATCCCCATCTTCTCAGCTATCAACCTACCCTCACGTGATGATCCTATTGAGGTTCGGCTGTGGCTATCCACCATGCAGCAACCCAATCATTGAGAGGCTGCTGCAATGTATATGTGATGGATGTGAGACCAAATACATTGCAGCAGCCTCCCAATGATTAGGCTGATGCATGGTGGATAGCCACAACCTTGAGGTTCACATCCACAACATCCCATCTGGGGGATTATATGTAAAAAGTTAATAACTAAAGATTAAATTATATTTTAAAATTTAAATCTTTAATAAATTAAGAAAAATGTTTAAATAGAAAGTCACATTTTCAAGTTTTATATATTTTAGTATCATCGACACAGTTATCTTTATCATTGTCCTCTTTCTCTTTATTGGTTTAGATATTTAAATTTTTTAGTGAATCACAAAGTGTTTTAATTATAAAATTTATAGTTTAATATATCATTTTACCCTGTTTTGCCCTTATGACGGTACGAGTGTCCACCCTATATGAAACCTTAGATATAAGTATAAATGAAAAGAGATCCATGTGAATTCTGAATTTATTAAACACCAAGTGAGATCATAATAAATAAATTGAGATGAAAATCTATCAACATTTAAAATATCTGAAATAATTTATAATAATGTGAATGTGTGGATTTAAAATATCTGAAATAATTTATAATAATGTGAATGTGTGGATTTAAAATATATGAAATAATTTATAATAATGTGCATGTGTAGAGAGATCATTCTTTTTCTAAATTCTCTTTTTACATTATCAATTCTTTTAGTAATTTAATTTACAAACAAACATTTCTTAATCTTATTATTAATATTATTTTATTTATTTATTAAATATTAATATTATTTTATTTATTTATTAAATATTATAGTAGACAAATTTGTATCATATGTCACATCAACTTTAACACAAACATTACTTATATTCTTCATAACAATTTATATAAGGCACCAATGTAATAAGTAATACTTCCATAAACAAAATATGCATTATTTTTATGAATAAATAAAACCTCCATTAAAACAAGAAATAGATATGAGAATCATATAGATGAGCTATTCAAATGAGAGGTTTCAAAACAAATGACCCATAAAAACATGCCAAATGTTAAAAGGATACAAGATTTAGATTCAACGTAGTCATTTTGTTGGTTTCCCTCTTTTTTAATTAAAAATGCATGTAATCTAGCTGAGCTAGAGTTTTCATCTTTTATATTTGAATCTGACTTTTCTTAGCCAATTTGGAAGAAACCTTTTTTTCCAAATGACTAGGATATTTGACAACCTCAATTTCGTTATGCCATCTTACTTGTATAAATAAAGTACATCCCTTTACTTCATTGAATTGTTTAATTTCTTTTCCATTTAATCTCTTTTAATTTCTTATCATTTAAACGTGTAGAGAAAATCTCACATAGATTTACAGGGTAAGCAATAAGATCTCTCTAGGATCTACCTATTAATCCTAGATATAAAGAAGGCTAGTTTTTTATGGCCTTTCTAGATCTAAGTAAACTTTTCTCTTTTTACTTAAGAAAGATGTTTAACATACCTTGGATTAGTAGTTGTCCTTATGTGTCCTAGTTGTGGAAGCTCCTGAACTCCATCTCTAGCTTTTGTAATCTGCTCCTTGCACATAAAAATCCAAGCAACCACCTATCCACTATCCTTATAATGTTAGGAGAAACAAGCTTACTAGATCTACCTTAATCTATTATTCATAAGATCATATCCAAACCATTTGTGAATAAAACACAAACAATATGGAGGAAAACCGATGATCTATTTATTAATCATGAAAAAATCACATCAAAGCTTCATACCTTGGATGTTGATGCAACTCCCATTTGGCTCCTTGTTTCTCCTCAACTTCTTGATTAGGTTAGGCAAATTGATTTATGTTTGTTGTGAATAGGAAAATCCCCTCTGCAATTGGATTGCATAACTCTGGAAATGATTCTTCCCCCTCTTTCTCAAGACTTTCCTTTCTTATATAGATCCTTGGAAGAGGCTTGAGAAAGCTTCTAGATCTTCTAGAACCTAGTAGAAACTCGAATGATGTGAGTTCCTACGCTCATGCCAAGAATATACAACTCACCCATCACTTATCTCTTTGAAACTCATCATATCTATAAGGTTACACAGATCGTCGTTTGTTTCACTACAGATTACATTTGATGATCATCGCGTCTTGTCTCCTATGAGTCTTGCGACGACCCTCAAATGGGTCCTAAATCTCAAGCAATAAATGTGCTTTGGATTTTGTCTTCTGTTGGATTCCCTTCTATCTAGTGGGGTGGAAATTAAGGCTATAACATAAACCTCCTTTAATTTATTCTCCATTTAAACCTCCCTATGTGGCTTGCTAGGTGAAGGAATTGAGTGCATGGAGGGTGTTTGTTTTATTGTGTCAATGGATAGATTAAAATCATCTCCATTTCCATAGAGGGGAGGACTTGGATCCCTTGCAATGTAGATTTTAACCTTGTACAATTAATTACTACAAATAAACTCTTAATAAAAATAGAAAAATTACAATGGCACACACACACATTACATAGAGATTTTACCCTGGAAACCAAAACTAGGAAAACCAACAACCTATTTAAAGTTGCACCTCTAATATTATTATTCATCATCCTCTCCATTGTTTACAATACAACATGTATAGGATCCTGCAACATCCAAAACCCCTAAATCCATTGACCTAGATTAGTCAACAAGCCCAATTCCTTAACTAGAATTAGAAAATCGTCAACAAAAACCACGTATTGAAAAACTCCTAAAAATGGATGCAAAAAACCACCAATTGTTTTTTGGGCTCCT
Source organism: Picea sitchensis (assembly GCA_010110895.2). NCBI lineage: Eukaryota > Viridiplantae > Streptophyta > Pinopsida > Pinales > Pinaceae > Picea > Picea sitchensis. Next base: position 74,108 of record SNQJ01S0091005.1, on the reverse strand, counting down.
GGCCCCTTGCAACCCCTCAGATAGGGGGGATCCACCCCCAGATGACCCCTCATATAGGGCGCACTATGCCCCCTCTACACCCCCCCTGCAAAGAGGAGTGAGGGCGCTATGAACCCCTCACGTGCCTACCATAGCATAGTGCATGGGATTGGTCATGCAAAGAATATAACACATACCCAACATGAAACATGCAAGATACCAGATATATAAAATACGCAGAACAAAAATAAAATGCTAGAAATGGCAGAATAACAGTAAAATATCCAGCATAATCTTCATAATACACATAAATGATATACGAAATAGCAATAGAAAAGCACTTTGATTCAGAAAGTAATGTTCACAGGCCTCTTCGAGGGGGCAACCTCCAGTCGAGCAGCGCGCTGTTACAATAATCTCCAAGCTAGGGTTCTCATACCCTCGCCTCTTATTTATACTAAATATGTCTATTAAGAGAGGCATCTAAAGGAAGATCCTTCTAGAAGTGGAAGCTTCTATTAGGTCTTCTTACATCCACCTTATTCTATTTTATTGAAAGGCCTTATTAATATTGACCTTTATTACATCCAAATACATTGATCTACCTATGTACGGGTTAGGACCTTAACATGTCCGCCCCCTTAAAAACAACCTTGTCCTCAAGGCTTGAGATGTAGAAACTGAAGCCTAACTGCGAGATAATTTATTTGGTTCCCAAGTAATATCTAGCCCCGGAATTAAATTAAAAGAGTTCTTTTTGAGGACAGCAGTGAGAGAGATGTACCGAAATACTCATAGTTCTTAACGAACTTGCGGTATTACCCTGTGAGGACCAAAAATCCATAGCTTTGAGGAGGTCTTTGGAGTGTGGCCCGGTCTTTCATAGCTTCAATACTTTTAGGATCCACCCTTACATGCATCCTTTTTGGCGTCACATTCCAACACAAAGATCTTTGTGAAATCAAGAAGGGTCGGGGTTGGAGTTGTGCACATGGCCATGTTCAAGGCTTGAAAAGCTTGAGAAACTGCTTCATTCTATTACATTGCCGCGACCAAGTTCTCTTTAAAGAGTGCGAAGGATGTCCTCTCGAGCCGGTGAAAAGTGTTTGGTCAACGCGCTGGACCAGTGCGGTAAGTATGAAAGGCGAAGGTGAAAATACATCCATATAATGCTTCAAAAGGGATCATCGCGAGTCATTTGGCATGTTATGGTATGTAGTGTTGTACCACCTTTCGGTGAGGGGTAACCATTGAACTCAGCGGTGTTGTTGTTTTTAGGAGGCAAAAGCACCTAAGATAATTTCAAACACTTGGTGACAACCCGGTTTGACCATCGTTTGGGGATGATAAAATTTTGAGCTGAGATGCAATTGTGTGTGCCTTGTAGCTTAAAAAAAAAATTCTTGCCAAAAGTACTTGTAGTTGGGTCGATTAAAACAATAGGGTGTGGCATGCCATGGATCTTGAAGACATGGTCCATGAAATTTGAGCCGCGGTGGATCACGATGAAATGGGTGGAAAGAGCGCGAGAAATAAGGCATGCCCGGAAGCGATCCACCACCACCATTATGGCCCGATTTATTCCCCGATTTGGGTAGGCATGTAATAAAGTCCATAGAGATATCCTTCAAATAGCAAGTGGAATCAAAATCAATTGTAGTGTTCCAAGAGATTTGATTGTTTCTCCTTGTTGCGTTGACACACCTCATTCGGCGACAAAACTACGGATGTCTTGTTTCACTTCTCGAGAAAAAAAAGCGTTTGACTCGGTCATATGTTTTAGTGAACCTTGAGTGCCAGTGGGTGTAGCATGAAGCTTCGAAGCTTAGTGGATTTGAGCTTGGATTGTTTATACAAGTGACCTTTGTATCGAAACTCATAATGGAGCCAAGAGTACACTGGGAAAACTGGAGAATTGGAATGCAATTATTGTATCATATGAAAACTTTTGGGATCTTGAAACCATTCACAGCACAACTTGGAGCCAATCGGTACAATGAATGAAAGAGAAAAAAAGAAATCCTTCATCTTCATATTTTGGAGACCCGATTACATCCGCCCACGGTATCTTTTCCCTTCTTGTAAATGATCTCATAGTCATATCAAAAGAGCTTAGTCACCCATTTTATTTGTTCACGGGAGGAAATGCGTTGTTCTATAAACTACTTGAGGCTTTGATAGTCTGCCTTAATTTTGAGCGTTGCCCTAAGAGATACGGGCGCCACAACTCAACGACATGCGAGAATCGCCAACATTTCTTTTCATAAATGGGTTTTGCCAGATTACCTGACGGTTGCTTTCTAGTGAAGGCCAAGGTCGAACCTCTTGCATAAGGACAATAATAAGGGAGTCCTGGACCATTTTCAATTTCATTTTTTGTGCAAAGGGGTGGTGATATGGGCGTATATTGGGGGGAAGGCCACAGGATTCAAGGAATGGAATGATCATGGACGCAGCGGGAAGGAGGGAGTCTGGGGAGTTAATCTTGTTTGATGTTTAGAAAGGAGGCTTGGAGGTCTTGGGGCACTAGTGGGTTCTTTGTGGCTTATGTAGCATGAGTTGGGAAATGACACCCGAATGACCTTTTTGAGCGATTTCTCCATGCAATGAAGCCCGATGATCTTAGGTGAACCAACGGTGATGCCTCGAAATTTATATTGGTATGCCTTGAGTGAATTAATTGCATGGTTAAACTCACGAAAATCCAGCATGAAATGGGACCCAAAGTCCTTATGGGTCTAGCCCAACACAATGTCATAACCGCTCATGTCAATAGAAAACATATGGGTTGAGGTGGTAGTCACCGCCTATTGGAGGCAGCATACATTTCCACGGCTTTCCATACACATTTCATAGAACCACCATTGGCAATCATGATTTGGAAATTGTTGGCGGCATGGATGTAGCAATGGGTTTTCTGGGCAATCTTGTGATGAATAAATTGTGGGTGCTGCCACTATCCCAACCAGAATGATGACCTTTCTTTGCTTGATGCAAACCAATTAGCGGGGTTTGGGGGTAGAAATGGGTGAGAGAATTGAGGGAAATAATGGTTCTACTTCGGGAGGGTATAAGGGAGGGATTATGTCGAATTCACAATTGTTGATTCGGGCATAGGGGAAGTGTCATCGCCGTCTTCTTGAATATCCTGAGAGATGGCCATAAAGAGCTTTTGTTCCTTACATTTGTGGCACAGAAATATTGTCATCACAATTATAACAAAGGCCTTTGAGTTGGCGTTGACCATTTCATCCCCTAGTCAATTTTTGGATTTTTAATGGGCGGAGAGGGTAGTGGGAGTTTCTTGTAGGGTCTTGCGGGATAAAGGAAGGCTTACGGTTTTGAGAGGAAACAATTTGTTGTGCTTCTTTATCTTTTGGTAGCCTCCACCCAAGTCGTGGTGACCATGAGGACATGGGCCTAATATCCTCCCCTTGAAATTGCTTGATAAACACTCTCGAAAGAAAACATCAGTCATGCCCTCTATTTGAAAAACCAGGTGCTCAAATGCAACTATGAAGTCTTATTTGTGCGTGCTTCAATTTGTCAACGGCCAAATGGTTGAGTGTCGGTCAAAGCGTTCATAAAGATCCAACAACAAATTGGGTCTAAACAATGTAACCTTAGCGGAAGTTTTCTCCATTGCCACCATTGCAGTAGTTCTTGATCTAGATGGAGAACACCATACCGGAGTTTGGCAAGTCATGTAATGTTGTATGAGAGAAATAATGTTCCATTTGTGTGACCTTGTTGAAGTGCGAGCCATCAATTTGGTTGCATCCACCCTTGAAGTATGTCCCATACAATTGATAGGGTTGAAAGGAATGGGAGAAAGAAGTTTCACCTTCGGTCTTTTATGTGCATCAGGAAAAGATTCATCGAGAGGGATTTTGAGTTGTTGCACTTCTTGTTGCAGGGTGTTGAAGCGGGATTCTAGTTCTTGGTTATGGGTATAGGCCATGATGATGGGTGGATGCATTTATGGAGGCATTATGGAGGCATCCACGGGAGGCAATAGTAGCACCGAGTTCTTGCATATTGTTGGGTCTTAAGGAACCCAAATTCCAAGGTGTTGAAGCGAATCTAGTTCTTAGCTGGTATGAGCCATGATGATGGGTGATTGGAAAGGGAGGGTCAGAAATTTTTGCAGGAAAAATGATATGAATAGATGTGATAAGGGTGAAGGGATGAGTCTAATGGAATGGGTCTCTCTCAAATAATGGTGAAAAAAAATGGGGGCCCGGTGGGGTCAAAATTCTGAAAAAATATATGGATGAATGTGACAAGGGGAAGAGATGAGTCTAATGGAATAGGTCTCAAGTAATAATGGTGAAAATTTTTCCGAACTTTTTTTTTTTTATATATTTTTTCACAATTTGGGGTTATACTTTGGTCTAAAGAATGTTGCAGTGCGAAATCCCAAGTGCAGACAGTATTTACCTTAGCGCCAATACGAGATGTCGTCAATAAGATCTGTTGGTTTAATTTGTTTATGTTGTTGTTTATGTTCCCAGGGGTTAGGTATTCAAGGGTTCTGGAGACAAGGGTTTTCCCTGTGCAAAAGCTCTCTGATATACGTCTGTGAGGTCAACGGTGGTACTTCGACCCCAATATCGAGGCACTAACTGGGAGGATAGACCATTATAGCGATACTAACCGACTACCAGTGCTATAGTATCTTCCCGAGTGTTATTCGGTGACACTATATGATCCGGTGGCGATAGGTTTATCTAAAGAGGGGCTTGATCTAGATTCGATCAGGTACGAGTGTTGTCGATCTTGCTACCACTCCGAGGGTACCATGAGGGGTTACAAGAGGTCCAGCCAACGGATAAACAGAACCACTTGTATTTCTAGCGTGTATGAATCAACCTTGAGGTTTATGCATGTAACCTAAATGGCTTAAGGAAGGCGTAATACGTCTCTACCTGAAAAAAAATACCACAATTTCTGCCAGGAAAGTGCTCGATACCACTTGCAAGATACGGATATATAAAATGTATGTAGAACAAAATAAAATGCTAGAAATGGCGGAATAACGGTAAAATATCGACCCATAATCTTCACAATAAGCAGAAATGATATACAAAATAGCAATAGAAAGCACTTTGATTGAAGTAATGTTCACCGGAGCCTCTTGAGGGGGCAACCTCCAGTCTAGTGGTGCTCTGTTACAATAATCTCAAACTAGGGTTCTCATACCCTGCCTCTTATTTATACTAAATATGTCTATTAAAATCTAGAGAAGATCCTTCTAGAAGCGGAAGCTTCTAATGGGTCTTCTTACATCCTGAAGATCCTTCTAGAAGCGGAAGCTTCTATTAGGTCTTCTTACATCCACCTTATTCTATTTTATTGAAAGGCCTTATTAATATTGACCTTTATTACATCCGAATACATTGATCTACCTATGTGCAGGTTAGGACCTTAACACAACAACAACTGGATTTGAATTGTTTCAATCCTTAGTCCAATAATAGTTAGTCGTAAAATCATTCCACCAGATGTGTTGTAGTTATGTTGGCTAATCTTAACATGTATTGTAACTCATTATGGGACAACCCGTTGGTTCCATTGGATTATATTCAAAGACCCAATTTAATTAACTTGTAACTACACTTTGTGTTAGTGACCCTTTAAAAAAACCAAACCTGAGGTCGAGATCCATATCAATATGACCATAACACCGATTTATGTGAGATGTTTAACTTCATCTATACACATACAAGAGATAAATTCATTTCATCATTAAAGTTTTATAATATTTCCATTTTAATAAAATTTCTATGAGTTTTATATTGTACTCATGAACATTCTTATGTACTATAGATTTTTTTAGTTCTTATGTGTTATAGAATTTTTTTTAGTTATAGTGAGATCATTATGTTATTCCTAAATATCATCAAAAGATTCAAAGTTATTATAAATATGTAATAATCCATTTACTCACTAAACTTTACCCTTACCAAGAGCATTATTTATTTCTTAAGGTTATTTTACGAAGGAGAAATACATACTCTTTGCTTTTGGGCCCATTTGTGTGCCATACTTGCAATTAATTACTCACTAAATTAGTAGTTACGTCCATAGGCGTATATTTATTGATAATGTGTATAATTAATGATATTTTAATTTAAAAACCTAATTTGATGGTTAGCAATAAAAGATGTTAGCATATTCTTAGTCGTCCTCTCAAATCAATGAATAGGATTTCTTATTCATAACTTTCTTGTATTTATGAATGCATCAATTAACCTCTTTACTTTTTCACATTTACTTAATCATATTAAGATATTACTGTAAGGCTATATCTGTGAAAGTTTTTGTTATCACATTTACGAAGTGTTGGAATGTGAACTGCCTCATTCCACGTTTGAAGTGTGAATAACATTCAGTTTTTTTTTTAATGAAATAAGATTTTAAAGCCGATACCTATCGACGTTCACCAACCAACTTTGCGGTTTTGCTAGTTATGTATTATATAAAAAATTGTGTGGTGCATTATCTCGATGGATAATAGGCGTTATTTTCCAAAAATGCCACGAAGAAGAATAATTTATCCAAAATTCATTCCGAAAAGAGGGTTGTTTCCCAATAGGATACCATTAATGTGTTAGTACCTTTTGAAGCGACTCATTTTATCAATACATAGAAGCAAGTCATTGGATGATGACAATTGTTCTGGGACCTTTAAGTGTTTTTATTGCAATTCTCTAATACTAAGTGAATTTGTTTCCTTGATATTCATCAAAGTCAATAGTATATTATTTTTTTAATTTCAAAAGGTTAACTATAATATTTAATAGGTTAATGATAATATTCAATAGAAAGTTACTTCTTTACAAGAATATACCACCCAACATTATACTTCTTTATGTAAGTTTATATAAAAATATTTCATTACAAGAAAACAATATGTAACTTCATGATGAGACCAAATCATTTTAAAACTCTGTTATCAAATATGTAACTTCATAATCAGGGCACACCATTTTAAAACTCTATTATCCAACTTTGTGACGACGTTGTTGTACTTCATAATGATAATATCCAACTCATTGGTGTTTACTAGCATTTGAAGCTTTATTTTATCATACACATCAACAATCTGCTAAATCCAACTCATTGGTATGTGTTAGCATTTGAAGCTTGATTATGATCCCGTACATCGATAATTGGTTAAGAAGGACAAGTCATGTCAATCATAAGCAAGTTAACCTTGTATAAGAAGTAAGTGAATTAAGAGGTATCAATATGAACTAATGGATTACTTTTCTAATTTACATTATTATTTTGAAAGAATTTGTAGTGTTAAAGATTATATACTTCTTATATTTAATAAGATGAAGAAATTTTGGATGTTATAACTTGTTAAAAAATTATGAACCAATTTGGGAGTGAGAAAAATTATTTGAATATTTGGACCATGATATCTATTGTATATTTATTGTTTCTCACAAAGACTTATTACTTTTTTTAATTCATCTCCTCCTACATAAGTGGCTACAATTTTTTATTTTTTTTAGCATTAATGTGTTTGAGATACGAGAAATGGAATTAATTTTCATTTTTCAAGAAATATCAATATATATCACATAAGCTTCCTTCCCTTTACTTTGATGCATTTTCTCACAAATTAACAAATATCACATAAGCTTCCTTCCCTTTACTTTGATGCATTTTCTCACAAATTAACAATTATGCATGAGCCATTTTATCTTGACTTTGAGCACCATACTAGAGGCACTGGTTCTAAATTATTTGTGAAATGGATGGTTATACAAGTGGTGGACTTCATAATCATGGAAAATGTATTTACAATCTTATTCAACATAAGATGAAGTTAGTGACACTAATGATTTGAATTGGATCCGTATCTAGATCTATAACTACAAGAAAACTATCCTCAAATGCATGAAAAAATTACTAATTGTAACACATACCAATCTGATGTTCGGTTCATCATTCCGAATTAACTCATTCCAACCATTACAAGTTTTTTTTGCATACTCTCATATATCTTCTATAGACATGGAATCTATCTCCTCATCTGTTTTGTAAACAAAATTGGCTCGAGAATTAGCTTTATCTCTCTAACGGTTAAAACCAACATCAACACCATAAAAAAAAAAAAAAACGATCTTAAATTTTCTTTGATTGCAGTCCTAGCCTCCTTGCCAACATCTGATGTAGCTCGCATCTATGAATGTGAGGAAAATTCCTGTGTTGGACGAGATAACAAAATTCATGGAGGCCTCTGCAATGTTGCATTTCGATATGCCCATTTTTTATCATATGTTTGTCCTTTACTAGCCCCATAATAACTGGACAGTAGGATGGTATAATCATGGTGCATGCCCATGAAAAAATCTGCATAAAAGAGTTTAGCAAAGTAATGTGGAACCTCATCATTCCACGACAACTTCCCATATGTTGCCAAAAATCTATTATAAATATGTACTGCTATGTTGGGGTGCTTAAAATATTGCACCTTCAACATCTTTCGCTTTGGCCCCTCTTTGAAATTAAACATAGAAATTTCATCTTCTTTTGAAACTCTACATTTTACTACTTCCCATTTATTGGGGCCCATCACCTCCGACCTCATCAAATCAATAAAACTATCAGTGGTTGACCCCATATTTTGATATGCATCCATAAAGTTCTGCAATGAATGCAAAACAATATCCAAGATTTGTTTACTCTCTCGAGGGAGATCCAAACACCTCAAATCATTTTGCAGTCTGCTTTTAACACTTGATCATCGTTTGAGGATCATTTCTTCAATATACCCTTCCTGAGGAATCCCATTGCCAACATCTGAGGGGTAGGTGGACATAGGCGTGTATTCTTTTGTTTCTTGATAACGCCCCCTCAATCCACCTTCACCCTCTTCACCAACAATGGAATATTCATGATAACCACTCTCTATTTCATTATATTCTCTCGCATTAAATTCATCCTCTACACATACACATTTGAAACTAATTACAATATTTAACAGAATAAAAAAAACATAAAAAAATTAAACACACACACACACACACATATATAAATACACAAAAATACCAAAAAAAAAATAAAAAAAATACCAAACATGTTTTCTTGTCTTGATGTATTCCCTACATTTTCCAATGTTGGAGTATTAATGTGCACCCTATCTAAGAAAGTTGCATCTATAGCACTATTTTGAGCACATTGTCTCGATGATATATTCACATATTCATTTGATAATCTCCTCATCTGACTAGATTGCCTTTGGTCGCTAGTTGTGCCTTCCAAGCTTCCCTGCCTTGATGAGATATGGGTCCCCGACGTCCTCAGTGTCTCATTCAAAGAAGGGGTTCATCTTCCTCTTTCATTGGATATCCTAGAGTGTTTGCGAGGGATTTTTGGAGACTCAATAGATATCCTTTGAAAATCCATGAATGTGAAAGTTCATAAGTTATAGAAACATAAAATGGAAATATAATTTATAAAACAACTTGAAGGCATTTAAGCATTTATAACAACTTCAAAGAATCAGAGACATATATTGAAAAAACTAACAACTATATTTGTGACTATGATGATATATATAATGAACATGAAAATATTTAAATATAAAAAAATGTAACATGAAGAAGATAATCTATCTCTATGTGTAAATTGTAGAAGGTAATTTATAAGATAATCTATGTGTAACATGTAGAAGGTAATTTTTTTTATAATGTTTATTAAAGATTTATTTAAATTATTTAATATTCCTACCAAAGTAAACTTGTTGTGGTATATATTGGATAAGGAGACTCATCCTTAGTGTACCAAAGCATAGGACAATGCTTTTGTCCCACTCTTAAGGAATAATCAGTAAAATATAGTATGAGACTAGGGATGGAAGGAAATAATTAATAAGAACTAATATGTTTTGTACTTGTTATCCCTCACCTAGGGCACGATTTTTTCCACCACCATGAAACTCCTAAACTTGTGGTTCTAAGCCAATGTTCTAAACCTTGATGGTGATGCAATATGAAGGAAAGATAAATTAACTAATACCTTATAGAATATTAAGATATAGGATATATGAACTTGCAAATTACTAAAAGAACTTTAATAAATGCAGCTAATAAAATTGAAACGAGGCAAAATAACATAAAATTTATTTTCGAGGGAGAGCCTCAGGAAGGGTTGATCAACCCTACTTCAAGAAAAACAGGTAAGGTTTGTTCAAGCCATGGAAGTGTCATTTCAAAATATGATCTAAATACATATATTATTTATTATGATCTAAATATTAGATATGTTAGTGGTGAATTCAAAATATCTTACTTGCTTTTGTTGTTTTCATAAGAGTTATGGTGTTGCATGCATGAATCCTTATTTCATCAAGATATTTTGAATTCATATACCTTTAAGAATACAACCAATCAAAGCAGGGTTTTTCTACACGTCCTTGTGACAAAACCCACCAACAATACCCATCTGAATCATAGTATATTTTCCCAATGAAAATCTATTTTCCCAATTCAAAAGAATGTTTGGTGAAAGGGAGGTGACATGCGCCATTGTTAGGTTTCTCTACCAAGTATGTATAACCATGAGGATATTGGTTAATTTTTCATTTTCCTCCACTAATTGAAGTTGTTTTCTTGGTTTGTTACTTCCCAACAATTCATGACAAGAAAATGACCTATAGTTTCACTTGTAATTCCTCTCCTAAAAATAATAATTTCAGGCTACTTTTTTACCTAGGTTCAATGGGAACACACCCTATTTCCAATTCCACTATTGGTCTACGATTTTTTTCTTAATCCATGGCCTCCATCATGATTAGTTGATGTGTACATGTTTTTTCAATTATGTACTTTCAACCATTGCCTCATGTGGAATTGGCTTCTTCTTGACCAACATGGGCACGAATTTACATGCTTATTCTCCTACCTGGAACAAATTAAATATGTTCAAATATCCCTCCATATTGGGTAATTTAATTGATTTTAAATCATCATGGCTAGGGTTAACCCTTAGTCTTCTTATAGGTCTAGTGAGGATGAGGCTCTACACAATTTGGCTTGGATTTGCATGATCTTGGCTCTCAACTTGACGATCTTTTATGAGTTTTGGGTATTTATCTTGATGGAATGAACATTTTTTATTCCCACATGAATCATATCTATGTTTTCAAGACTAAACACTATAACTAATTTTTTTTGAAGGTGTTAGCGTCAGAAGTCACCCCTGGATTGCAGCAGGAGCAGAGCTCGACGCCCATCAGTTTATGTCACGACTTGTTTAATGGGGTGATCAAATGGAAGTTAACTCACAACGATGTGGTTCTAACTCCAAAACTAGGCCAAGCTGCATGGGCAAGTGAGGTCTTAGATAACTTCAGACAGTGAGTTGTAGTAAGGGTGAATAGGGGGAAGACTTATATCAGAGAGATGCTAAAGTCTGTCGTAAACATCAGGTTCCTAACAGACTGTAGAAGAAGACATCTAAATGCAAGATCTTCTTACATTCAAACACAAAACACCGGAGAATACAACAATGCAACAATAAATCCTTTATCATAACATGATTGCAACAATTCGCGCGAATCATTCGTTCACGAACTCTCTCAGCATAATATGAGAATTAGATGGAGTAAGAAAGATTGTCTATCATAAAACAAGAAATCCCACATATAGATGCATAACCAGAGAACTAGAGTGATGTTAAAACTTTACAACCAGGAGCTTTGCTCTACCATCGATGCTTACAAAATACAAAAACTGAGCCTATATACTCAGGAGAATTCACCTCACAGAGGTGTGTTCAGTCATCCAAGGCATGGTGTCCCTTCAGCTGAATTTGGAAGGATAACTTTCGTCAGACGCCACCTTAACTACGCATGGCTTATGCAGGGGAGATGGTTGCAACATTAAAGGCCAACATGGCGTGCGCAGACTTTTTCTGATCAGATGAGGACCAACCATGACCCTTTGGAGAAAATCAGCATACAAGACCGTCTCGGGCAGACTGTCTGTCAGAACCCCCATACCTTGCATTCAATAAGTGAGCTGAGGCTTCAACTACCTCTGTTCACCTTCATTTAATTCTTTTAGCGAGGACCAAGATCGAAATTAGGCTAAACTGGTCTTGGTGTACGCGGCATTTTCCTCTGTGGAAAAACTCGACTCTTTGGCGCCTTTGCATAACTCCTTTCTTTTCTCAAGTGACCATGGGCTGTGACCCTGTGTTTATTCCCAAAGTGCTTTCGGCATTCACGAATGGAAGGTGTTAATCCCTGCTTTTTGAAATCGCGATGGGAGAAACGCCGAGACGGCTCAATCTGGTGCCACGCGCCCTGCTGAGATCTGACGGTCCTGAAACTTACTCGGTAATGTTGTGGGCCCGGGTCATGGACTCTCCCGGCACCTCGCGCATCGGAATACAACGGAGCTAATTTTTGCGCCCTGAAGTCGCGATGGGCAAAACGGCGAGGAAACTAATCCTGCCCCAGGTGTCTCCCATATATGAACGACTGAGGCTACTTCGCGTTACTGCAGGCCCGGCTTTGGGCGCTTTCGTTTCTTTCATGGTTCGGGGTTTCGGGATGTAGAACAACATAAAATCCTCACCCTTTGAACTCTCGAATGTCGAATCACCGACGCGACTAGATCTCGCGCCACGCGTCTTTGGATGGATGGCTGCTATCTTTCCTTTATGCAATATAGGCACTATCCATCGCACCTAATCTCAGCGCAACTCCGTTTTCTGCGATTTCCTGCCAACCGTTGATCTGCTCACATGGATGGATCCATACCGTTGACACTATCATTTCGCCCGCTCGCTTGATTTTAAGTCCGAAAAGGACTTCTTCCCTGCGCTGTGCTTGGGCTCTCCTCGTGCAACCCGCAGACCTGGATATCCCGATGCCGAAGACAAGAAATGTTGCTAGCAGAAGGAACTATTGAATTCATACTTGTATTCAAATTCTTTTGATGTTGATTCTTATGAACTTATCAATTTTGGTTTGCTAGATTTGACTGATACATAGATACATCTAATTATATATATAAGGACACGAGCTATGATTATAGTATGTACCTTCTTCATGACTTCAAAGAATATGAATTGTTAACAAAATTCATTTATATTGTTTACAATATTAGGGTTTTAAATGGAATTGGAAAAAGGATATATCTATCAAAAATCCAAATCAAGTTACTCTCCAATGGATATTTCGTTAATTATATACATGAATTTAGGGATATAAGGCAAATAATTTATATATTTACTTTTCAAATAAAGATATATAAAGGGAAAAGAAAAAATTGAGAAGTTTGAACACAAAGTAAACAACTTACTCTTAAGAAATATAACATTAAAAATACCGAAAAGTTTCTTGCACGTTTAAAAAAAGAAGGATAAGATATAAAGATAATGAAAAAAATGGAGGTAAAACTTTGTATATGAAAAGTAAATGAGCATAATTTAGAATTTGTGATAGTTTGAAGAAAAACATTTCTACTGCTTCCTCTTTCATATCCATGTACATGGACAGGCACAAATCCGAGCTTTTCCATGTACATGCCCAAATTCATGCCTTGGAATCCATTTTTAAAGAGATTTTGGAGTTTATTAGACAAAATAAGTGATTTGATTTTGTGTTCTCTATGAAAAGATAATGAGAGGGTTTCTCTATTGAATGTGAGACCGTGGCAAAGCCAAAAGATGAAGGAAGAAGGGGGGTAAAAGGAATCTTATTTAGGTGGCAATTTTTGAAAACTAAAGGTTAATGGAGGGATATAAAATCATATCCCACCTTTAGGAAAAGGGAATTAAGTAGAAATATTTCAGGTGTGGCTCACTTATTAAGTAGATATGAAACCAAAAAAAATATGGCACAAAAGCTTCTTCTCACTAGAATGCTCTAGTTCAAGCTTTCCTTATGGTTGTGAAATGTCTCACTTAAAGAGTGGGTAATGGGGAGTGAGGGTAGGATCAAATCCTTGGATCAATTGCACAATATGATCAGGTTTCATGTAGACATTATTGATTCCCATCAAATAGGGGTATATCACTGTGAACCATGTGGCAAATAATGTTTCAACTAGTGTATCGCAGCAAGGATGGAAAGATGCTAAATCAATGGGTAGTATCTAGGAACATGTCGTGGAATTATTATTTAAATTATTTAAAGAAGAGATACACAAGGCTCAAGTAATAGCTACATTGGGGGGATTGCAAAACAATATTACTATTAAACATTGTTCTCTTTAGAAGTATATAGAGTGGAGCTGAGGGAAAATGCTCTGCACACTTAAAGCTTCAAAAAAGACTAAAATCTCTCTATCGCTATATATAAAGAATATGGTTATGACCTAGGATGCACTATGGACAAAATAAAAGAAGAAGACGTAGATATCCAATGGGTTACCCTCTCTTTTATGTGGCCCTAAATATAACTCATTTTTACATAGATTCTTCAAGGAGAAATGGGACAAAGTGGATTGGACTCAAATTTCATTTCCACTACTTTGGTGTTCCATAAAGGGCCATAAAGTTGTACAAAAATGGAATGAGTTTGAAGAAATTGCAGCATGGATTGAGATGGACATATGTTTAGGATTTACACAGACAAATATTTTGGGAATCTCTCTTACAATTAGAGTAAGGTGCATCTTGGATTTCCAGAGGATATCTAAGCAAGTTGCACGAGGACATGCAACATCCTCAGTGGGGGAGATGATGGGATCTCATTTTTTCCCTATTTTGACTATCAATTGAGTTCTTTTTACATAGTTAACCTTTCCTTTTTTACCAAATTTCCTCTCCTTCATCCAAATTCATATGATTCTTGCAATATATGAAACTCAAAAGAATCACAGGTATTAAGGTTTTCTTTAATCTCTAGTTCATGTTATTCAGTGTTTAGATAATGTTAAAGTCATTTTATAAAATGTTAATAACTATATGTTACAATAAACCTAGGTTCTTGTAAATGACATCAATTTTGATAATAGCGCAAGGTGGAATTAGAATTGGCCACTTGGAGGAAACTCTACATGTCATGAAGATGCTTAGGTTCCTTCCTAATTTCAAACACACTTATCTAGGGCAATGGGAGAGACCGATCAAATCTCGAATAAACTCGGGAGAAGGCTAAGGGTTCCAATTCAGGAAAATCAGTTTTCAAATTAGCAAAACAAGTTTCATGGGATGATTTCATGCACAAGTTCTTATGAAATCATGGAGAGAGATTGTATGAGGAAGATGTGATCATGTCAATTGTATTCATGCTAGGAATAACACATAGATGTTGGGATATATTAGTTATAGGATCCGACTGTTAGAATATGATGGATGTGCTCGTTTAACCATAGAAAATATCACTATTGTCACCCAACCATAGGCCGAAGCCACCCCCGAGCACCTTAATTTTGACAGAGAATCATTCTGGAAGAAAACCCTAGGCTAGATAGCCAAACAAAGGGTGGAGCACCTTTATACAAGGATAGCACACCAAACAAGAGCTGATCAGATAGTCCAAACCATAACCAGGAGATAGTCCAATCCAAAACAAAATCCGCTAGCTGCAACAACTGCAACGACAACTCTCCTCCAAACTTGCGCACAAACTGGCCAACTACAGTGCGCACAAGTGTTGCTTTTGAAGTTCTGAGAATGCCGGCTAGAATGAAGACTGGCCTCCTGTATCTATACTAAAACTAAAAAACTGCTTGGGTTGACTTCTCATTATGGGTGCTTATTTACTTAGTATATATTATTTCCTTTAGCCGACTTCTTTTCTTGGAGGCTAATAACCTAATACAAGTTATCCTCTTGAGTCAACTTGTTTTCTAGGGTTATTAGCCAACTAATTAGGGTTTCTTATTTCATCTAGGTGGATATCGTTGGCCACCCACCTTTTCCAACTAGCTCAAAACAATTTTCTGACAATTTTGGCAATTTACTATTTTTCGCAGTTTTTTGAGTCCTGAACTTTCAGAGCCGTTCTCAGATCCGTTTTGAGGCCCTAAACGACGTTTTTTGGGGAAAAAAGGGATCAACATGGAACAAAGTTCGATGTTTCTCACATAAAAGTTGTAGTCCTCGAATAGATATTTCTAATGGTCTATCGAGCGCCCCAAATGGAGATCGTATGCAAAAGTTACGCTCCTCGAAAGTTGACGTATCAACTACCCTCATCAGGGCCCGCAAACCTTTTGGATTTTCAAATTCCGGGGTTAGGGTTTTGGATGTTCCTTATGTTAAAGAGGCCCTTATAGAATCATTGTAAAAAATCATCTTCTTGTGAATGCGAGTAGCTGTCACATCTCTTCTCAGAGATAAGCTGCCACCATTCTAGCGAGTCTTTCACTTTGTACTTTTACAGTCTCTGTACATTTATTTGATTCATAGAAATCATGTATTACTATATATATGTGACTCTTTTTCATTTCCTCTATATCTATTTTATATTGTTGTCTCTCTTGCAATATCTCTAAATATTTCCATGTTATATCTTCGCTCTCATTTCGTGCCAAAAATAATTTGGATCATTCTTACTTCCCGAAATATTCTATTCTCGTCGGGTTTACACATGGAGGTAAATACCTCCCACAACTACCATAATATCAACACTCCCTCCTAGCTAGGGAGGTATTGAAGGTAATGGTCTTGAGCACAAACATACCATTCACCCGGTAGCATCAACAAAGTCGTATAGACTATCTAATGACTACATCATGAGCACCATCATCACTATCAGTGTCATCAACTGCATCATCTCTTGAAACCATACTCTATCTGAGTAATGAGATATGATGTTGGATAAGTCACTCACTCCACAAAGTGACACAAGAGTCATTCTTCTAATCTAGACATATGTCCTAGAAGAATAAATGTCCTAAACCATTTTCCATTTGGGAAATATCTGTCCATTGATCATCCATATAGTTGATAATCATTTCCAACACTACTGATAGTCTTCAAGGAAATCGAAAAAATGTCATTCAATAGAACACAACTGTGTCTATCCATAGTAGTACACAACTACAATCCAGTGGTACACTGCCACACCAAGTAGCACACAGATACTTGATCAGTGGCGTATAGTCACAATCAGTGGAATACAATCCACCACAGTAGCATACATCTACTATATAGAGACATACAATCTCCACAAAAATCATCTGATATCAACCTGCACAGAAAACATTGTTATGATATAAACTGAATCATCTGGTCCATTCTTCCACTCACATCTGTGAGATCTGGAAGAGCATTTTCCCTCAGAAGGTCAAACATCAATGATGAGCTATCTGGATTATTCTTCTCAAGAAAGGAAGAATAATTGTCTTGATTTCTGAGCCTAGACCATTCCCTATCCTGGGCCATTCCTCCGACACTAAACAAAGTGCAACCTGGAGAGACTGAGTCTGCCCTAGGGAATGTTTATCCCTGGTTGCTGAACCTGGACCATCCACCTATCTGGGCCATTCCTCTGGCACTAAACAAAGTGAAACTTGGAGAGAATGAATTTTCCCTAGGGAATGACTATCCGAACCATTTCCTAAGGAAATGATTGTCTTGCACCAACCTCCAAAAAAAACCATTCGACAAAACTTCCCACAACTGTGAGCTTCAAAAGAATGATTGTCCGACGAGGCGGACCAGTCTTATTGACCACTAATAAGAGTGATCGTCAAGAAGCGAGATTGTCGTATACCATTCCCCATGTTAACCACAATGGGAAATCGTTGTCTATGGTACATCAACAATCCATCGAACCATTTTCATTACGAAAATGACGGTTCGATTTGGACCATTTTCTGAACTGGAAAATGCTTTTCCGTCAGAAATATCAAACCACTTTTCGAACTGGAAAGGAACTTCTCATCCTCGACCATTTTTTGAACTGAAAAATGACTATCCATAAATCAATAACACATCAATGCTCCCTCCAAACCTGGGAGTCATCTCTTCCATTTTCAATAAGGAAGTCGTCTCCATGACCTCCAACTTGAGTACACAAACTCTTTCATCTTGGTCAGAGGCTTTACCAAAATGTCTGCTTATCTGCTCATCTATGGAGATATATATTGGAGAACCACTTTCTCTTTTCTGGACTTCATGGTGGAGAATGTAATGCTTGATCTCAAATGTGCTTCGGTCTTTCTAGAACACTGGTTTTCTCTGAAGGCTTCACATAGCTCTGATCAATAAAGTATATCATTGTTGGATTCATCTTTGTTTCCTGCTAGCTCATAACATTGTGGCAAGGGTCAAACTGGAACATATCCAAGTGGTACTTCTTCTGCCATCATGAGAGCTTTTCATGGATTAGCAATCCATCATCTTGAGCTTCTGAGTAACCATTCTGGTGCAATATCTTTGTTATAGAAAGTCGTTACCACACTTCTATTGTGCATTGGAGTTTCTCCACCAAGTTGTCTTCTTCCATCTGCATACAAGGATCTCTTTTTGGTATACCTTGAAGCCTTTGAGGTTTTCTTGATACGCTCTTTGTTCAATTGTTATGGAGAATAGTCTTTGCATTCATCTAATGTAAACTCCAACCCATGGATAATTACATACAATATGATGGTTCATGTAGAGGTATGTCTTGTTTACTGGAACAAGCAATCATCATAGTCTCCTCCCTCCATCTGGGAGAAAGTCTAGTTCTAGATCTCGCAATGCTTTCATTCATAAGTCTTCCTTACACTGTTTCAGTTCCTTTGCTTGATCGCTTTTAGTGAGTTCATATCAGCCTAGTCATATTGTGATTCTCAATACAATGATTGGTTGTTCTGGATTTTCTTTCTTTCTTGGAATCTTCATGTTCTTCCTCATGTTTCTCTTTATCTCTTGGATTCATGGAGTTTTCTATAGATTCCATGCTCTGAAGATTCCAACTTCTTCCTTTCATCATAGGATCATGAATGTGGATGGACAACCAGGGATACTTTAAGGCTTCTTCTAAAATTAAACTGAACACATACTACTTTTCATGGCTACTACCATGGATATATACTTCATCATCTTCAATGGATCATAGGATTATCTCCCTCATAATCCTTGCTTCATGTATGAGTGCATGTTTTTCTTTTGGAAGTATATAATCATCTCCCTCCATCTAACATAATCCACGCATCCATTTGCATCCTTATTTCCTTCTGCAAAGTGTCATAAGTCTTTCTCCAATTTCCTCTTGATTGTTGACTTCTTTTTGTCTTTACTTCTTCTAGGTTTCTTCAAGATTGATTCTAATTTCGACTTATCTTGCAACCGTTACTTATGTAATAACTTCCACATGAATTGTTTGATGTACTTCATCCTTTCATGTGTATTGTCTGACTTGTAGTCATAATGATAACAATTCTTATCTTGTTGTTCTTCCATAGGTATAGTTTCTCGTGGAACATATTATCTTCTAAGAAATAGATATACAAGATATGTACAGAGACTATGCAATCAAGATATATACAAGAACTATGAAGAATATTGTTACCTTGTCTTTAGAAGAAGAAGTATGCTTTATTTTGCTTGGTCTTCTTTGAGGATTTCCTTTCTTCGGCAATTGATGCTTTGTGTGTCTCTTTCCTTTTCTTTATCTCGGGACAATGATTCTTGTAGTGACCATATTTTCG
>SNQJ01S0091005.1:39715-54497 GCA_010110895.2 Picea sitchensis | reverse complement strand
TTCTTTCTCAATTTCTCTCTGCAAATGTGTGTAGTATTTTCTAGCTAGATCTGTTCTATGTAGGTTCAACACATTTACACCTTTTGGTTTGAGAAATGCGTCGACTACATTTATTTTTCTGATAAATGGGGTGTTCATAGATTTCCTGGATAATTTTGTAATTATGTTCTTGGATGATATTCTTATGTATTCCAAGACACAACAAGATCATGAGTGGCATTTGAGGATGGTGCTACAAGTGTTGAGAGAGCACCAATTGTATGCCAAATTGAGTAAGTGCACTTTCTATCAAAAGCATGAGATCCATTATTTGGGTCACAATATTTCAGAAGAGGGCATAGCATTGGATCCAAAAATGATTGAAGCAATCAAGATTTGGCCAACGCCAACAAACATTTCATAGGTTAGATCATTTATGGGACTAGCTGGTTAGTACATGAGATTCATTGTAAGATTCTCCAAAATTGCACACCCAATAACATATTTTCAAAAGAAAGGAGTAAAGTTTGAATGGAGTGCTAAATGTGAAGAAATTTTCCAATGCTTAAAGGATTTATTAACCAGTGCACCTATTTTGAAAGTTGCAGATCCAGATGAGGATTTTGTTGTATGCACATATGCATGCAAGGAAGGGCTCAGTAGAGTCCTTATGCAAAATGGACATGTAATTTGTTATGAGTCTAGAAAATTGAAGGTACATGAAATAAATTATGCCACACATGATTTAGAGCTTGCAACCATAGTACATGCCTTAATAATGTGGAGGAATTATCTTGTGGGAAGAAAATTTGAATTAAGGATAGACCATAGTGGTCTGAAGTACTTGTTTGAACACCCAACACTAAATGTCAGTCAAAATAGAGGGATATAATTCCTTAGTGAATATAACTTTGATATCAAGAGAATAAAAGGAAAAGAGAACAAGGTGGTTGATGCATTCAACATAAGGGTGCATAAAATGCATGCTACAACCATTAGTATGAACATAACATATTTAAAAGATAAAATTTTAGAGGTTGTAACTGCAGATCAACATTATGTGCAATTTAAAGAAAGCTTACAACAGAATGATATACAACAAAAAAATAAGGATTACAAGTTGGAAGAAGATGGAATCCTCTTATTTCAAAATACAGTTTATGTTCCCAATTCTCAGGAATTGAGAAATTTGGTTCTAAGGGAGATACATAATGTGCCATATGCAGGACATCCAGAATATCAAAAAACTATTACAACAGTAAGAGGACAATATTTTTGGCCCGCCATGAAGAAAGATGTCACTGATTATTTGGCCAAATGCATGGAATGTCAAAAGGTAAAGGATAAGCATAGACATATAATAACATTGTTGCATCCATTTCTCATTCCTGAATGGAAATGAGAAGTTATTACTATAGATTTCATTACCAAATTTCCTACGACAACAAGGCAACATGATTCCATCATGGTAGTGGTGGAAAAACTTACAAAGGCTACACATTTCATTCCTGTAAAGGTAACTCACATGGAAGCCAATATTGCGGAAATTTACATGAGAATTTTTTTTAGGCTACATGGTGTTCCTAGGGAAATAGTGTCAAATCGAGATCCCAAGTTCACTTCCAATTTTTGGAAGGGGATTCTTAAGGTATTTGCAAAAAAAATAAATTTTAGTATAACATATCACCGAGAGTAAGATGGGAAGACAAAGATAATTAATTGAATAATTGGAGATATGTTGAGAATGTATGTAATGGAAAAACCTTCTAAGTGGGAGGACTACATCCATTTAGTTGAGTTTGCATATAACAATGGGTAATATCAAGAATGATTGAAGATGATCCGTTTGAAGTATTGTATGGAAGAAAATGCAACACCCTAGTAAGTTGGGATAACCCAACAGACACAACTGTGATTGGGCCAGAGTTGTTAAAGGAAATGGAAGAACAGATGGTAAAAATTAGACATAATTTAAAAGTTGCACAAGATTGTCATAAGAGCTATGTTGATAGAAGGAGAAAAAATAGAGAATTCAAAGTGGGAGAGCATGTGTTTTTAAAAGTTAAAGCTAAGAGAAGGTCGTTGAAATTGGGAAGTTGACCAAAGTTGGCAATGAGATATTGTGGGCCTTTTAAGGTCTTAGAAAAGATAGGACCAGTTGCATACATGCTAGCATTACCTACATCCATGAGAATTCATAACGTGTTCCATGTGTCTTTGTTAAAAAAATATGTGCCTGATCCTAATCATGTGATTGATTGGAATGTGATCCAGGTGGAACATGAAGAGGATTTACGGGAGGATCCAGTACGCATCCTAGACCAGAAAATCGAAGTGCTCAGGTACAAATCCATAGGCTTGGTAAAGGTTCAATGGACATGTTACGATCTTGAAGATGCTACATGGGAGCATAAGGAATCCATGTGGGAAGCATACCCAAAACAATTTGCAAATTTTGAAGAAAGGTGAATGTACATTTGTACATAAGCGAATGAAGACTCCATTTTTGCAACTGAAGTTCCTAGAGCCAGAACTCCTAGATTCTTGTCCAACCAATAAGGGGTTGAGGGGAAACAAGAGTTGATGGTTGGAATTGTTGTGTGAGTCATTAAGTTGTGAAATTATCATGTATCTTGATGTAATGTTTTTATGTATGTCAATGTGTAAACTATGTGGTTATGTGCAGTGAGGAAAATGAAGTTTGTAGGGGGAGGGGAATGTAACATCCTCATTTTCAAACCCCAAACCGGGGATGTGTATTGTAAATATAGCATGTGACCGAGAGCCAAACAATGCATATTGTAAATATGATGTATGGCTGAGACCCAATATGTAAACGATGTAAATTGAAATATAATGAATAAAATGTATTGCCAACTGCAAACATAATCGAACAAATATTGGGGGATAAGTATCCACAAGGGAGGGTAGGGGTCCAAGGGGGAGAGCTACCCATATCTAGTAAACCAAAACCCATTTCCTATTTTTCTATAATTTATCCTTACCATGAACCTTCCATTAGTTGTTGATTGTTCTAGAGCCCAATCACTGAATTCATGTAAGAGAGTTAGTATGAGAGTCACTTCCCATAGCTATTTAGAGCATGGGGGTTGAGTAC
The DNA here is from genome assembly GCA_010110895.2 of Picea sitchensis. Lineage (NCBI taxonomy): Eukaryota > Viridiplantae > Streptophyta > Pinopsida > Pinales > Pinaceae > Picea > Picea sitchensis. The sequence goes on along the minus strand of SNQJ01S0091005.1, from coordinate 51,400 downwards.
AATCAGATTGGGGAAAAATTCAAGTCAAGCAAGCAAGGGAAAGATAGTAAATTCGTATGGGTAGGGGACCCGTTTTTATACATTCACATTTTTTCATAGAGAGTTGTTTTTATATGGAGTTTTCTGGCCAACAATGGAGTTTTGAGTGTGAGATCTTGTAGGAATTTGTTGTTGACATGTTCGAATGTTATTTGGATCTGTAATTCATGGAGAAAGAGGTTGTGTTCTTAGGAGCGACGAGTTGTTCGAAATTCTTCCAAGACGCATGTGCTTGGTTGCTAGGCGAATTTGTGTTGCAACTGTGAAATTCCTGAAGTCCCAACAAGAATAATTCATTTCCAACCTATGTTGGAAGCCCTAGAGGGGAGTGGAAAGGCCCGAGGGACTGTGAGTAGTGAAGGGGGATTCCATCTATTTGATTGTGTAGGTTGAGGGGAAGAGTGTTGATGGACTGGATTTAACTGTGATTTTAACTACTGAGAGGGGGGGACATTAGCCAGCCTCAGGGACCATCGTCTATTGTGGATTCATAGCCCCAACTCAAGGGTGTCTTGTTGTTGAGATCTGGAAAAAAAAGGCTATGGTTGGGAGGAATGTCTATCCTCTGTATTGGGTTGCACATTTCATTAAGATAAGTGTTCTTATGTGTTGTATTTATTCATGTTAATTGTTGAGACAATTGCAATGCAATTCACTTTGAGTTATATTTGGTTATTAATGCTTGTTGTGAGCAGAATTATGCATTTAAATCACATTTAAATTCCTGTTTATGTGGTTGAATGTTGTTGAATATTATTTAGTTGTTCTATGCACAATTAAGCAGTGATACTTACATTTTTGGGAAGCATAAACAGTTACATGTGAATGAATGTCATGTTGATAATTATTTCTGCATATAGATTTAGTAACATAAACTTTTCATGAGTTGTTTCAGTACTGACGTGATTGAGTTGTGGGCTAGTTACGTTACAAATGTCATGATTTTTTGAGGGTTTTACTAAAATCATTAAGTTTAAGAATCCATTTACTCACAAAACCTCTCATTTAGAGGGAACATTCTGGGAACATTCTTTTTTCGAATGTTATTTTATGAAAGAGAAATGCATACCCTTTCCTTTCGGGCCAAACACTTTGTACACCTAATAGACACTTTGCAATTAATTACTCACCACATTGGTAGTTATGTATTATATAAATATTTGTGTGTTGGATGTTGTTTTTCCAAAAATGCCACGCACAAGAATAATTTATCCAAAATCGCATTTTGAGAACACACTTTCTTCTCGGCATCATACCATTACTAAGTTAGTCCAACAGAAAAAAATTTCACAACCTGGCAAGTTTCAACAGAAACAAAAAACATATTTGGTCTATCCAAAGCGATGCTGATGAGACGCTCCGGGGCCAAGAGGATATCAAGACTGAGGTGGTCACATTTTTCAAACAGCTCTTCAAAGCAAATGGTACGCATCTTCTTCATGAAAAAGTTTCAATAGCCAGCCTCTACCCAAGATTGGTTTCAGACATTGAAGTTGCCGATCTATACAAGCCTATCACCCTCCTGGAGCTAAAGCATATCTTGTTGCATTTCAAAAAGGAGAGAAGTCCGGGGCCCGACGACTGGACGACAGAGTTCTTCTCCCACTTCTTTGAACTCGTTGGACCGGACCTCCTACTGATGGTCGAAGACATTCGCACCAAAGGAAAGATCTCCATAAACATTAACTCCACTTTTTTGGTTTTGATCCCTAAAGAAAACAACGATGTCTCCTTTAATGACTACAGACCAATATCCCTGCGTAATCTTATTTACAAATTGGTTTCAAAAGTCATCGCAAATCGCATGAAACCATTTCTGGAAAGGAGCCTTTCAGCTGAACAACTCGGGTTTCTAAAAGGAAGGAGGATAAAAGATGCCATAGCTACGGCTCATGAGTGCATTCACTCTATAAAACAAAAAAATTTAAAGGCCTTAATCATGAAAATTGATCTCAAAAAGGCCTTTGACTGTATCGACTGGGCTTTCTTTTGACTTATCCTACATGCTGCGGGTTTTGGTGACAAGTTCACTGATTGGATTCTGGCTTGCGTTACAAGTGCAAATTTTGCGGTGTTGATTAATGGGGAGGCGACTAATTTATTCAACAGTGAAAGGGGGCTCCGACAGGGATGCCCACTTTCCCCTTACCTCTTCATTCTTGTTATGGAATGTCTCAGCCTTCTCCTTTCAAAATCTATCGCCGAACACAAGATCTCTGGTATAAAGGTTTCTAGATTCATAAAGATTTTTCATCTCATGTTCGTCGACGATATTCTCCTTTTGACAAAAGCCGAGCCGTCAGAATGGCTCGTTATTCAGGACATTTTACAAGTTTTCTGCACAGTTACGAGACTGTCCATCAACCCATCAAAATCCTCGGTCCATTATTGGGGAGTTTCTGAGGCTGAGCTCTTGCTTCTCAAAGGCTCCATCCCTTTTACTTTCATTGATTTGAAAGAGGGATTCAACTACCTAGGTTATAGGCTGAAGCCGAGAGCCTCCACCCCTGCCGATTGGAGCTGGCTCGTGGCAATTTTCGAAAGGAAGATAAGTTTCTGGTGCAACAAGTGGTTGTCCCTGGGAGGGCGTTACATCTTAGTCAAATCAGTGCTTGAGGGGCTGGCTGTCTACTGGATGACTCTTGAGCGTATCCCTAATAAAATTATTATTTTATTTCGAAGGCTTTCTTGCAATTTTCTTTGGAATGATTGTGTTGACAAACATCGCTTTCACCTTTGCAAGTGGCAGTCCCTTTTCAGACCCCGTAAGGTAGGAGGCTGGGGGCTAAAGAACCTGTCTTTTTTCAACTCGGCCCTTCTGGCATGCTCTTTCTGGAGAGGGGTTACCCATAACATCATTTGGCAGAATGTCATTATTGATAAGTACCTTGGCTCCCTTCCTCTCCTACATTGGTTGAGAAGGCCCTCATTTGAGCTGAAATGGGCTTCCCCCTTTTGGAAGGGATTGATCTCCGCCTCCCCAGTGGTGCTTCACTGGCTTCGTTGGAAGCCCGGTACTGGTACCGAGATCCTACTCGGAAGGGATAAGATTCTAGGTTTGGAGAACCTCTCCATCCTCTCGTCCTCGCTCAGATCACAGCTCGCTCTTCAAAGCCTCGATTGTCTAGCTCAGGTTAAAGTGACTGCTAACACTGTATTTCTCCAGGACCGATGGTTTTCTAGCAGCGATCTACAGCTTCCTCCGCCGATTGCAAGGGAGTGGGATTCTTACACAATTACATTGAAAGCGGCCGAAATCTCGCTCATTGATCTTCCTGACACTCTACTGTGGGCCGGGGGTGATGGATCATGATTCTTGACTGTCGGTAATGCCTATTCGGCTCTCCACCAAACAACTGACTGTAATGAAGAGATCCCGTGGCTTCTTTCTATTTGGAATTGGTCCATTCCACTAAAGCTAAAAAAAAATATTTGGCTATGTATTAAGGACAGACCGCTCACCTGGGAGGTGCTCCAAAAAAGAGGCTGGCAGGGCCTCGGCCGCTGCCCCCTGTGCACTTTTTCCACAGAAGATTTAAATCACCTCCTGATTCATTGTGACTTCACTGTGTATGTTTGGAAGTGCTTGTTACAGTTTTTGTCTCTTTCTTTTATCTGGAAGGGCGACTCCATCTCCGAGTGTTTTGCTGCTTGGAAAAAAAAAAATCGGCTCCTATCTCCTTGGCTGCCATAGTTTGCTAGTGGATCTGGATAGAGAGGAATCAGGTTATTTTTGAGGGGCGGCCTCCTTCCTGTCAATCGGTTCTTCACAAAATTCTTTCCAATTTCAATTGGCAGCCGACCTCCCAAAAGATGCTTCAAATCAAAGTTTGTGATTTCCAGTTGACGGATGGCACGATACTTGTTTGTTTTGATGGTGCCTCTCTTTCCCAGCGGCCTCTGTTGTGGGGCAGGAGGCACTTTCAGAACTCACCAGTCAAGGAAGACAAACTAGTATCTAAATTGTGGAGCCGGAACTAACAACAAAGCTGAGCTCTTGGGTTTATGGGTTTCACTATCACTTACTAAATTTTGGTCTTTAAACCACATTCTTGTTTTGGGAGACTCAAAACTCATTATAGATTGGATAAACCAAAACTGTAAGCTCAATTCAGTCCACTTAGAAGGATGGAAACAAGAAACGCTGAAGTTGTCAAACAACTTCTCCGACATACATTTCAGCCATATTCCCAGGACTCAAAATACGGCTGCAGATGCTCTATCTAAGAGGGCACTAAGTGGCGTGGTTGGTAGGCTCTCGATTTATCATAGCGATAAAGGATTTGAGAGTCAAATTTCCTCCTATAATATCTTCGAAGGATAATGATCCACTTCTAGTTCTGATGTTTTATTTGCAGTGTGATTCCATAGCTCTCTAGTACTGCTTTCCCTCGGCTGGGAGTTATTATGGATTGCTCTCCTATCGATATAAAGCTCGTAGTTTATTTCCTGTCACCATCGGAAGGAACGACTCCATTTGAAATGGGCGACTACCATTCTGAGTGTTCTTGCTTCTTTGGGACAGGTTTACATGTAATGGATCTGTTCTTTTATTGTCTGGTCTTTTCTTCTCTACAGCAGTGGCAAAATTTGTGTAAATGAATTTATACTTAATATAAATTTGAGGGAATTTTTCATGGAAAAAAAAAAAAGTTAGTCCTTTTCAAAGCGATTGACTGAATTAATATATATATGAGCAAGTGAATTGGTGATAATAATTGTTGTATGACTGGTAAGTTTCTTTTTGTCATTCTCTAATACTAAACTTTATGATGTTTTTTTTTTATCATACTAAACTTTATGATGTTTTTTTTAATCAAGAGGGAAAAATTACATGAATATTTGGACACAAAGTTATAAAATGTTTTTCATATCTTCTCCTACACAAGTGGCTACAATTTAGAGTTTTTCTCCTTACATTGGTGACAGTGAGACAAGGAGAAAGAAAGAAGTAGTTTGCACTAACAATTATCTATGAGCCATTTTATCTTGACTTTGACTTTGAACTTTATTAGACTTTGACTTTGAACTTTATTATAGAAGCATCTGTTCCAAATTACTTTAATGGATGATTATACAAGTTCCACAATTCATAATCATGGGCAATGTATCATTACAATCTTAATCAACATAAGATGAAAACATTGAGACAATGTCTTGGTGTTATACCTCAATTCTCATTCTTAGTCTTCATTAAAATAGTCCATCTTTTGTTGTATATGCTTAGCTTCTATCCTTGAAATAAATTACTTTACACTATTTTGAACTTGTTCATGAATAATTGCATCCTTTAATAATTATATTCTTATGATTAATTATTATATTTAAATATGTTATTTATTTCTAATTTAAATATATATACTATTAAAAATTTACAAAATTACACTTAGTAATGGTAAATTGAGTCTAAATATGACAATTTTCCCTATATAAGAATTATTATAGTAATATTAATAAATTAATATAGTAATATTAATACATAGAAGAAATAACAAAAAATGAGATTTTTTTTACAAATTAAAACATTTTCTTTTCAAGAAAAAAAATGTGTTTTATTCAAGTGTATTATTTGTTTCCAATTTAAATATATATATTATTACAAATTACAAAATTGAGTCTAAATATAACAAATTTTCCTCTTAAGAATTAATGTAGTAATATTAATACATAAAAATAAAAAAAATTGAATTTTTGTACAACTTAAAACTTTTTCTTTCCAGGAAAAGACGTTTTTTATTTAACAATTTTTCCCTTATAAGAATTAATGTAGTAATATTAATACATCCCAGAAATAATAAAAAATGAGTGGTAAATTGAGTTTAAATAAGATAATTTCTTTATATTAGAATTAATATAGTAATATTAATACATGCAAGAAATAAGAATTAATATAGTAATATTAATACATCCCAGAAATAAATAAATAAAATGAATTTTTATACTATTTAAAAAAATTATTTCCAAGAAAAAAAAATGTTTTTTATTTAAGGGTGAATGATAAAAACATGACATAGTTTCCTCCTTAATGAAAATTACATGTTTCAGTTTTCATAAAGTGACCCAGTGAAGTCATCACATGTCTTCATAAAACTTATGAATAGCCCAAAATATAAAAAATAAAAACATGGCATAGTTTCCTATACCACAAATCACTTGGAAAAATTTGTATAAAATATCTACCTCCATCTAAATATCAATCCCATCTTTCATCTTTTTGAAAATTACATTTCGTATGAGTTCAAAAATTATGAACATATGACTCAATGTCTAACCATAAAAAAATAGCATATAAAGACATTCTAAACCAGCCCACCGACCAAGTGGAACCAAAAAGAAATTCAAAACTCCATCCTTTACCTCCTCTCATATAAAATGCCATTCATTTATGTGTTTACCATCCTTTAAAAAATTATCATCTTCTTGATTTAGTTCTCTAAAAACATGAATAAGAGAAATGTTATCAAATGATCTAATAGCTTCTAATATAACTTCATGCAAATTTACCAGAATAATATCATGAACATGGTCCGTCCTCCCCATCCAATTAATAACCAATAAAGAGTCCCCAAAACTAAAAACATGAATCAGAGAAATGTTAAGGGCTTCCAATAGAAATTCATGCAAAGTTATCAGAGTAATATCATGAACATGGTCCTTCCTCCTCTTCCAATTAATAACCAATAAAAAGTGCCCTATAACCTCTAAATGTTGTTGGACAACTGAGAGGGGGGTGAATCAGTTGTTACCATGCTTAAACAATTATGTTTATTTTAAACTCTTTGCAGAGCACTTAATGAAAATCACAATAATGCAGGGAGGTAAGCAATAGAACATTCGACATCAGTCACACATATGAAATATATAGAGACAAATATTTCTCGAGGAAACCCATAAAGGGTAAAAACCTCTTCTTCTTGGTAAGATAAGTAATCTTTACATTCTATACATTATCATACATATGATCTCCAACTCATTGTGAGGCTACAACCTCTGTTTTGCAAGCTGCAACTTGCTGAGAGAACCAACTCTCTGTTCTCTCTAGCACCTACTAGAAGGAAGCACCAACTCCCTGGTTTCTCTAGCACCCACTAGAAGGAAGCACCAACTCCCTGGTTTCTCTAGCATCCACTAGAAGGAAGCAACAACTCCCTAAGTGTTCCAACACCAACTGGATGGAAGCACCAACTTCCAGTCACACATGCACCAACCTGTATAACAGAGAACACCAGTTCTCCCTTGCACCACCCTCCCACCCTGGTTTCTCTGGCTGCAACCAAATGGAAGCTACAACTCGTTGTGTTCATGCACCCACTTGAACCTTTGAGGGAAACAATCCTCCCTAGCACCTCCCAACCACCCTGATTATAAAGTTTGCTATATATAAATTTGTCACAGTGATACAATATTTATCAATGGCTTACCGGTCTCATCACTGTTCTGCTACACTACTCTGCTCTACCTGCATCAGTGTCTTCCTGCACACCTTCCTTATGCTTTATGTTCTTCTGCCTTTTATGCTTTGTTCGCCATGTCCCTTCTATGCACCATTCCTCTTCTGTGCATTTCAACTGCTGCACTCTACCTCCTTCTACACACCTGAATCACTCTCAACAACACCCAATCTCTTCTCTCTTCTGTGTTTTTATTCTCTCTGTGCATCTTCTGCATCCTCTATTCACAATGCTTCTGCATGCTCTCCCCATGTCGAGTGCTCTGCTTGATCATCATTGCAACTCTTCAGCTTCTTTGGTGGTTAAACCCATGCGTCCATCATCACTGGGTGTTATGCCGAGATTCCTTAGCCTCTCCAACAGTCGAGACTCTTTGTCTTCTCTGTCACAGTCGAGCTCATTCCCTCTGTTGCAGTTCTAGGCTACAATGGTCTTACATCTGTCAATAACCTCTATGAACAGTCTTCATTCCACTGGAAGATGCCTCGAGACTCTTCATCTTCTCTGGTGATCACCCTAAAGTCTCTTCGAGTCATTTGGCAGAAACCATCAGTTGTTTTTAGTAGTTACACTGTGAACCTCCAAGAAAACGCATCAGCAACTAAATCGCCAATCATCCAAGAGTCATGATTCAGTTCTTCTAACTGAATCGTAACTGATTGATTAACTATGAAGAGCAACAATATCCCTTTGATCAGATTTCCAAGTATCCAACACCGTTGGATTACAAGCACATGGTCTCATGTTGATTTTGTCATTTCGCATTTCGTCATTTCGACATTTCGACATTCCTGTGGTGAAGAGTCTCAACTCTTCATGTTACGATCACTGAAAAAGAGCTTAACTTGGTGCTAGATCCTCCCTCTCACATGACCACTGACGATGACCACAGCCTACACCAAAAGGTGTTTTCGCATTTCGACATTTCGACATTCCTGTGAAGAAGTGTCTTGACACTCCAAGTCGCAATCCCCGAAATGGAGCCAGGTCAATGGTCCATAAGACTTCATAATCAGATCCCTTCTTTTCTTAATCGAACGACTGACGGGATTTCAATGTTTTTTCCTTCGAGTCATCGTGACTCCAACATTATAAAATGCATGATCACAAAATCTCCGAAGTGATCAGACGGTTCACATAACCCACTTAGATGGACAGTTGATGGGATTTCAGAGTTTTGCCTTTCGGGTTTTCGAGACTCACAATAGTCCCTTTCGACATTTCGGAGTTCGAGACTTCATGATGATGGAGTTTCTGCTTGCTATGTAAAACCCCAAAATAGAAAGTTCCGATGTGACGTAAACCTGCTGACGTCACACGTGGATTGACACGTGTCGAATAGCTTCCACATGTCACTCTGATTCGTGACTTACATGTTCCTGAAATGTTGAATCAACTTGACACTTGTAATTGCCTGATTGTGCCACGTGTCCTTAGATGACATGGTTTGTTGACGTGGTTTCTTGATGTGCCTATTTCGAGATTTCGGGGTTCGCTACTTCAAAGGTTAATGTTCCTTTGATCTTTGATTTCCTGGTCTACGAAACTCCGAAATGGAGTCTTTGTTGATGTGCCTGTTTTGGGATTTCGGCGTTTCGCATTTCGCAAATTCGGGACTCCTGTGATGAAGAGCCTCAACTCTTGACTCCTCCAACTCCCAGTATCGAAAACTACGAAATGGAGTCAGATCAACGGTCCACAATCTTGATGATTCGACGATCCATATCTTTTTGTGATTTCGCATATCACGAGTTCCTGTCGTGAGTTGTTTCCTTGACTCCTCCAACTCCTGGTATCTGAAACTCTGAAACGTCATGGTTTTGTATTTCACGATTTCATCATTCTTGTCGTGAGTTTCCTTGACACCTCCAACTCCCGGTATTCGAAACTCCGAAATGGAGATTAAGTCGTGGTTTCGCATTTCGCGATTTTTTGCCGTGAGTTGCTTCCTTGACTCCTGGAGTTTACGCTTCTGAATGGGATCCAACAATCACTTGTTGAACTTGACATTTCCATGCCATTATCCCTGCGTTGTTGGTCGTGATCTTTGCCATCAATGACAAACACGCATACTCTACACTATCTCTTCTGATCTTATCGAGCTTGCTCTGCTGCGTCTTCCCAAAATACTTTTGGTGCCCGCCTAACACACTCTTCCTATACTTAAGCCATCGTCGTTGTTGTACTTTCCATCAATGACAATAATACGCTGCCTATAAAACATGCCAACAATCTCCCCCTTTGGCATTGATGGCAACAAAGGCACTCAGACTCTTTTCTCCCCCTTTGACATCAATGTCAAAGAACACATGCTCCCCCTGAGCTATTGCAGTACTTTTAGGAGGTATCAGATATTAAACCAACACAAACTCCCCCTGATAGGATGGACTCTCTTATTTGAGGCCTGCAGAATATTTGTATCTAAACCAGAGTCTCCTCCTTTTGATTCTTGGACCTGTTCATCTTCAGCTTCCGATGTATCCTCTGTAGAATACTCAAAATTGCTCACCTCTCTTACTGGGATTCCTTCATCAACCTTTTCTTTTCATAACTGGATGACTCCCTCTGTCATTGTTTTCTCTCTGCTTCTGACTACTTTCCCCCTTTGTTCCTAAAAGGTTAGCTTTCCCTGACAAGGTCTTTCCTCTTGTTATCTCTACAGGATGTCATGTATATCATTTTGTAAAACAAAATGTTGTTGCTGAGGATGTTTTTGTCCTACTGAAACACTATGTAATTGTAGCTCGTACTTTTCAAACAACCCTTGGATCTGCCCATTGATTCTCATCAATTTCTATTACTGCAAATTCATTTTTCTTCCATGATTCTTACAACCCAAGGCTTTTATGACCATATACATCACAAGAGAAAAACACTACAAACATTCTCACATCTGTTTTTTCTTTTTACAAATGGAGGACCTGTATTAGGTTTCTTAGGAGCACTGATTTCTACCTTGTTGAGTCTAATACCAGATTTGTCATTTGGTGATATTTGACTATCCAAGATTTTATTCAGGTTCATGGAACTTCTCAAGAACTTGATTTGGGTGTTTGACTTCTCAACCTTCAAAACTTCTGCTTCCAGCTTATGACATGATTCTTCTCCTACTTCTTCCATGGGATAAATGCTAACTGAACATTCTTTATTGTATATGAATCTTCTTCTTTACTTGCAGGGGAGGATTCAACATCAACATTGTTGTTTGTCCTTATGCTTTTAGGCATCACTTGTCCTGAGTTTACAAACTTTATCTTACAGTCTTTGGAAAGGACCAACTCTTTACATCCTCTGTCACACATTTGACTTACATTGAGAAAATTATGTTTCATCCCATCTATAGGAAGATCATCCTGAGAATCTCCTTTTCCATTACTTAAACTCACATTAACTTTATCCTTGTTTTTACCTTGTTCATCATTTTCAAGGATCACATTTCCTATTTTAATTTTGCTTATAAGCAGAAACCTATCCTTTTCTCCAGTCACGTGCTTGGAATATCTACTATCTATATTCCAGGGTTTCTTTTGTCTTTGAGCCAACAACACTAATCCACACTTATCACCTTCTTTCTTCTTCCAAACCTTGACATTTTCAGCAGAGGAATTCAAATCTGATTTATAGTTCTTTAAGCGACAATCTACAACTTTATGACCATAGTTATGACAGATGTAGCATTCTGGTTCGTTGATTAAAGAGTTAAAACGATTGCTATGCTTAACCTGTGTTATTTTCTCATCCATCAAGTGATTTGCAATCTGTGGAGGTTTTTTACTTGGGTGTCTCATTCATTGTTGTGGCAGATATCTATACCTTGAATGTCTTGCTTGCTCATATCTAAATTTTAAAGAACAGTTTACAACTTTGTGACCAAAGTTAGAACAAAGAAAACAATATCCATAGAAAAATCCTTGGTACCTGGAAAATGGTTGTCTTCTTTGAGCAGGTCGATTTCTTCCATGCTGATAATTTCCTTGAGTAGGGAATGCATTTTTCTTTGTTCTATAGATTTAGTCCTCGCACCTTTTTCTTTACTCCTCCTGGGCGACTGATTGTCTTCCTTTATTTCTACAGGCTTGTTGTTGTCATTGGTTGTAGATTTGACAAAGTTGATGGGTTCTTTGTTTCTTGGTTGACCACTACTTGATCCCTCTTCATAACCCAAACTAGTTTTCAGCTTTGGATTCCTTTGCTG
>SNQJ01S0091005.1:14545-25031 GCA_010110895.2 Picea sitchensis | reverse complement strand
GCGTTTCGCGAATTTGTTGCGAGTCACTCTGACTCTTCCAACTCCCGATCATGAAATGGAGCCTTGCAACTTGCAAACTCCTTCCTTCACATGCCCACAGTTGTGACCAAGCGTTTATCCATAAAGTGCTTTCGCGATTTCGCATTTCGCATTTCGACATTCCTACATTTCGACATTCTTGTGGAGAAGTATCTCGACACTCCAAGTCACAAACCCCGAAATGATCGGCGTTTCGCATTTCGCAACTTCGGGACTCCTGTGATGAAGAGTCTCGATTCTTGACTCCTCCAACTCCTGGTATCCGAAACTCCGAAATGGAGTCAGATCAACGGTCCACAATCTTGATGATTCGACGGTCCAGATCTTTTTGTGATTTCGCATATCGCGAGTTCCTGTCGTGAGTTGCTTCCTTGACTCCTCCAACTCCCGGTATCCGAAACTCTGAAGCGTCATGGTTTTTCATTTTGCGATTTCATCATTCTTTTCATGAGTTTCCTTGACACCTCCAACTCCTGGTATCCGAAACTCCGAAATGGAGATTAAGTCATGGTTTCGCATTTTCCGATTTTCTGTCGTGAGTTTCTTCCTTGAATCTTGGAGTTTACGCTTCTGAATGGGATCCAATGATCACTTGTTGAACTTGCCATTTCCATGCCATTATCCCTACGCTGTTGGTTGTGATCTTTGCCATCAATGAGAAACACGTATACTCTGCACTATCTCTTCTGATTTTATCAAGCTTGCTCTGTTGCATCTTCCCAAAATACTTCTGGTGCCCGCCTGGCACATTCTTCCTGTACTTAAGCCATCGTCGTTATTGTACTTTCCATCAATGACAAGAATACATTGCCTGTAAAACATGCCAACAAATGTTTATATCCTTTGCACGAATTCTATGAAATTATTTGTCTGTGAGCCTAATCCAACCTTAAAATGAACAAAATTTGAATCCAATAGATAAAATCCCACCGGCATTACTAAAACTTAAGATATTTTTCGAGGCTCCATGTAAGAAACCCGAAGGCATAGATTTGTCCACTTAAAGTGGAAAAATTGCACTAAATTTATAAAACTAAACATCTAATTAAGATTAAGAACAAAAATGAATGAGAAATTAAAATTTATTTTATCCATTAAAACAAAAATAATGTAATTTACTAAATATCAATGATAAAAATATTTGAAATAATTAATCATAAATCAAGTTATCTTGTATTAAAATAAGAATTATAATTTCACACTCACAAGTTAGCTACTTATTAAAAAACAAAGAAAAATAATTAATTAAAAGTTAACACAAAAGTAAACATTCTTACATCCATTCAAGTATTTAAGCAAGCAAAGGAATAGTACCACATAAGAGAAAACACTAGAATAAGTCCCCAAAAGTAGCCAGCTTCTCAATTAATTTTGAAAGAAATTTATAATCTTAAGAAAAATCCCCATTTCTCAATATCATCTATCTTATTTATATAAAATAAAAGGGGAGGCAAAATTATTTAGTTACCCTAACTATTGGTATTCTCTATTTGATTGGATGGTACTTTTCTATTTCTTTTTTATATGTTTCAACATATATTCTCCAAGGTGACACACACATAAAAATATTGGGCTGAAAAGGACGTGATACATGTGGTAGTAATGGAGGCAAAATTCTTTAATTACCCTAACTATTGGTATTCTCTACTTGATTGGATGGTATTTGTCTATTTCTTTTCTATATTTTTCAACATATATTCTCCAAGGTTCGAAATATTATCAAGATTTCACTTTGAAGACTATCACTCTGAGGGAAGTGATGTTGTTTAAAAGGTTATTTATAAGAAGCAATACCGTTATTCATCAATTTTTTCAATTTTTTTGAGCTTGGATAACAAAGTATTTATCAAAGTGATGTCCCTATTAAGATTCTTCACATATCTTTTGATATTTTCCTCATCAATACATGAATACATGAGAGGGAATGAATGCTATGCTTATTTATATGAATGTTTTCCTCAAGGGAATGAATGTTATGCTTATTTATATGAATGTTTTCCTTGAGTTCCTTGGAGAACTCATCTATGAGAAGAATCTATCTTTTGGGCCAAAGGATGGGAGGTGGAAATTACTAACCATATTCTTTGTCTTCCTTGGAGAACTCATCTATGAGAAGAATCTATCTTTTGGGCCAAAGGATGGGAGGTGGAAATTACTAACCATATTCTTTGTCACTTGCCATATTGTGGCATAATCCATTACTTCATTTTGAACTTCTTTTGTCTTTTCTTCTCAACCTCAACATCATTATATGTTTTCTTCTTTAATTATTTTTCTATTCTTCTATATTTTGTTTCAACTCTAGATTTGTTTCTAAATTATGCTTCTCTCCTCTACTTGTCAATATTTGCACCTTGATCCTTTTCATCCTCTATTTTTGGTTTTTCCTTTGTTACCTTCTTCCTTATTACTTGTCCCTTTGGATCCATATGTACGTACTTTCACATTAGTATTTGAACCACAAAGAAGATAAGATATGCTAGTTTCAATATCAAAACAATCTTATGCCATATCCTATTTCATCAATTCATATTGTAGTTGTCTTTCAAAACTTATAAGGGGCCTACCCTAATTTAAGCCACATTTTGCTAGCATATTCATAAAGTTCATCACTTCTTTTGAATGAGGATCATCAGATGACCCAATTCAAAATTTTGGCTCGATCAAGGAATAGGAGACACGATTCAAAAAATAATTGAAAGATGCCCCAATTGTGAAATCAGGTTCAATTTATAGACGAGCCTAACCATTCAAAAGGAGAATAATAAATGTTCGACACACCGAACACAATGAGAGAGGGGGGTGTGTGAATCAATGTGAGGTTATTTTTACACTTCTTAGTAATGCTGGACTCATCACTCACATGGATGCACTTGATCAGTAATGCCACTCCATTGCACTTGGGGCATGTGCCATCTAAGAAAGATGTTTGATAGAATGTACAACCCTCTGGCCTTGTACAAAAGATGTTATGAATAAAGTCTCTAGATGATGATGGTGGAAATATAGCTAATCATTCTTGCACAAGGGTGTTATGAAATACATGATATATGTGTGTGTGCATGTGTTTCATAATAATAACCATACACAATGTGGTATTGATGACAACATGTGTTATGGATTGTGTTTATTTGAACACACCAAGGCTTGCATTTATAGAAATATCTTCGACCTAAGTTAAGTGAACTATGTACAATCCTCAATCTCTCATACAATTTTTTCTATGCCATGTTAAGAAAGTGTTTAATGTGGGGTTCACAGTCCCTATATCCCCTTCTCAATTTTAGTACATTGTTTTGGTTGAAAGCCTAGTGTTATCATGCCAAAAAACATGTACTAGTCCCTTAACTACTTCAATTAACTTCATGTCAGAATGACGTAGCCTACAAGTGAATGCCCACAAATATGATGGGCCACCCATTTCAAGGCTATCTTGTCTATTAGAATACTTTCAAAGGGTTTTGATATTGCATTTCGTGAGATGACAGTTTTGTTTGAGCAAATGATCTTTTCTTGTGATCTTGCTAATTATTAATTGTAACAAGACACGTCGGGTTGCATTACGGTATTTAGAATGAAATTTCTTACCAATTTTTTTGAAAACCATCCACAAGGTTTCTAACAATATGATGACTTTTTTTCTGAACTTTTAACAATTTTAATGCCTAAAATTCTCCTAATAGTAGTCAAACTCCTAGATTTTAACAAAGACAAAAAAAAATGACATTTAGTGACATAAGATTTTGTTAAAAAATATTCTTTAATGATTTTATAAGAATGATAATGAATAATTCAATTAGGTAACTTACCTTCAAGTGATGCTAGACCACTTTATCCACCTAAATGCGGTTAGGATTTATTCACCAAACAATACTCAGTCTAGGTAGGGATGATGAACTCATATTCTATCACTCTTGACCTCCTTGTTGTGGAGTTACAAACATAACAGTTCTTTCCTCTACAATCACTTGCAGAGCAATTCTTAGAGGAGAGTGGACATGCCCATGACTATTTTTTGGAACGTTTGACTATCCAAAAAGAGGTTTCAACATAAGATCTTCTTCACCAGAAGATTGTGCATCAATTTCCTCTCTAATTTCATCCATTGTATAATCAAATCCAAGCAAATCCTCCATCATCTATTTATCCACAAAAACTTGTCTTGATGAAATAGTGATTGGAGGTTCACTACAATTTTGAACTGGATTGGCCTCTACTGAAATCCTGCGTTTTTCTTGTGTTGATGGAGGAGAAACAACATCAACATCTATTTTACTATAATTTGGATTTCCCTCTACTGAAAGCCTGCATTTTGACATACCTAGCCTTTCCTTTCCTCTTTCTTCAATTACCTTTTCAATGGTTTTTTATTTTCTCGAAGATTTTCTACTTTGATTCTCTAGGTTCCCCATGTTTAAAGAGAACAAATTGCTTCCAACTAAACCACAACGAAATAAAATGTTTCTTTCCACTACCAATTGTCTTCCAATTACACAAATTTTTCTACCAATTACACAAGAAGATACAAGTTTTCTTTCTGTTAGCACTAGAAGTCACCTTTAGATTGCATAGAAGGTAAGCCCAGTACCCATCAATTTATGTGAGTGTAATTAAGTTTTAAGAGGTAAAATGGAGAAGACTCAATGATAATAATGTTTAAACTCAGAAATATGGACTAGCATGCACAAGCAATTGAGGTCTAGAATCAATTTCAGTCACTAAGTTGGAGTAAGGATGAATAGAGGGAAGACTTTGGTGAGGAGAGTATAGAGGTATGTCATGGACATCAGGTCTTCCAGCAGTCTAAGGAGGAAAAAATTAAACACAAGATCCTCTTGAATTCAAATCTCAAAGAAACTGAAAGAAATTATAACAACACTATAATCAAACATTCATCATAATACAATTACAACAATTCATGTGAATCAGTCATCCATGAACTCTCTTTGTATCAAAGGAAAATAATATGGTGTAAGAAAACTGAATTAGATTAATCAAGAAGTCTCAAATCAAGTACTTAACCAGAGAACCAGTGTTCTTCATCAAAATATTACAATAACAGGGATCCTAGCTCAACCATTCAACCATAACAATATATCAAAACTGAGTATATATACTAAGAATTGCTGCAACTACCAAGAGTGCGATTAGACCACTGCATTCAAAGTTTTCAGTCGGTGCCTGCTTTGTCAGACTGTGCAGGACTTCTCATGTGAGACGCGAGCTCACCTCAGTTATGTGCTTTGTAGGAAAATCTGTCCAGAAGGAAGCTTCAGATTGACAATCTGCACTCACGATCATTTTTAGCATGCTTTCTATTTAAAGGGTGAGAGGAGGTCTCAATTGTTGTTCTTATTTTCAATAAATACCTTCATCGGGATTAGGACAAGGCTTGACACCCATGAATGTTCTAGGAGGTCCCCACGACTTCTTTGAGTCAATCCTGACATCTCGAGGCCATGAAAATATTATTATGTGACCAAGCGCTTACCCAAAAGGTGTTTCACGACTTCGTGTTTCGGGTGCTTCGATGTGAGCCACTCCCGAATCTCCTGATTTCTGAACTCGTGAGTTGGAGCCTATAGAGAACTATATCCCTTATTATGGACCCCTCTGATATGACCTCCTCTATTACCTGCGGCTTATCTTCAAGGTGCTTCAGGATTTTCACTTTTGGGGATTTTGAAAGATAGCTCCCTTCAAAACTTTTGATTCATGAAACTGTGAATCCTCTGATCTAATGCCACGTGCCCCTATGAATTGAACTGTCCATATCTATTTCAGGTTTCGACCATTGATTTCGGGCCTAGAATGAGTCAGTCTGAGTGTTGTTCTTTGCGCTCATGGTTGCAGCCTGCGACCCTTGACAACTTTATGTGATAACATATGGCTCCACAAGGGATGGCATGCTCCCTGCGAGCTGGCACGAAAAAGTAATTCCAGTGCCTTAGTTGTTGGGTTATGAAATCTGGATCAAAACATTTCGTTGAAGAACGATATGTACACTATTCTACTTATAAAAGAAAAAAAAAAACACGTGCTCCAGAAGGAGCTTATTTATGTACAATCCTATAATAATTGATCTTTGCAAAGTGCTAGGTGAAAGAAAACTTCCACTATAGCCACCCAGTTTGTTCTGTGATAAACTTCTTATCTTTACTGCAGTTGATCCTCAAAAAGCTAGGGAAGTATGAAAACAGAATGAGAACATGGATTGGAATGCTTCCCATACCCCCAAATGATGATAAGATGAATAATTATGCAAGCTCTAATGTTTTTTGAAAACACAACTCCATATATGATCCCACAGGGTCACAAAATTTACAATCATGGGATCTCAACTGGTAAGAAATTACCTCATGTTCTTCATTATTTCTCACTGGTTGTTTGATTCTCTCAGAGTGTACAAGTGGGTGGAGAACTGGTGCAGGTTGGCCAATACCAGGTGATATTTGCTCGTTTACAGGCTCTAGGCAGGATATGAACTACACATTTGGTTTTCCCTCTTCTTCTTCATGACTCTCCCAAGGAATCATAATCATAATCATCATAAACAAGAACCATGGGAAAACTCTTCTCTTTGTCTTCTGTAGGCACAGAATGGTGGATTTCCACACAATGTTTTTCCTCAATGTATAAAGGAAAAGGCTCTGTGGTATTCTCTTGGAAATCCTCAAAATATGAAACATACAATTCCATGTATATAGCCATAGGATCATGAATCATGTGACAGAATCCTGGATTCTTTAGAAGACCAGGCTGCTCCTCTGTAAATTCCTCTCTACTTGCAAATAAAATACCTCCTTGCTCCTTCAAAAACAACTATCGATCATCGACAGTTGCAGTCCCTTTTTTGTTGTTGTTGTTCTAGCTCTAATTCATAATCACTATCTTATTGCTTAGAATATGAAACATGCTGACAATCTTCTTCCTTAGGCACATGCAGTTTTTCAAGATATGCTTGCATATGAACCCCCTTGCTAGCCCTGATGTTCTCTTCGACTTCTTCAACATCCTCAAATAGGTGTCTTAACGATGAATATTTCCTCTCTCTCAAGAGAAGGACCATCTCTAGATGTTGAGCCATGACATAGTACATCATGGTAGTAATCTCTTTGGGTCTTATCTCCATAGGCATACTATGATAAACATTGTAAAACCTCATGTTGAAGACAACCAAGGCTTCCTCTTCCCCTCTCCTCAAGGCATTAAACTCAAACCATTATTGATCAAGGGACTTGTTCTCACCCCAACACTTTAAAAATGCATGGGATAGCTTGGTCCAGGAGCCAATAGAACCAGCTTCCAGACATCTAAACCACACAACAACATCTCCAGATAGGGATTGTGAGAACAACCTCATGATAACATCATCATGAACAATGTAAAACTGGTCAACAAAGTTCTCAAAGGCCCCCAAGTGCCTCTCGGATGTAACATGGTATTCTCCAGAAAACCGAGGAAGATACTCAAAATAATCAAGAGGATAAGGGTTAAGGTGATATGGAAACCTCAGAGGTTTAAACAACTTATTTATGATTTTAATTTGAAAAGCAGTGGGATGATCATGAGGATTAACGAGTTGATGGCAAGGCTCAGCAGGAATAACATAGGGTAACGAGATTTGATAATACTGTGAATTATTTTCAACCTCCTCAGGGCTACAAGGGTGATCAATTTAAAGAGGAGATGCAATACAGATCTCACTTTTATGAATAGGCAGAGGTGAAGACACGAGATCGATATATACAACACAATAAGAGGGCATGTTTTCTTCTTCCAAGGATGGATAAATAAAGTAAGGCCTATTATCATCTAAATAGAAAAAGAAGAGGATAATCCTCTTTATATGTGAAGCGAAAGAGAGAAATGAGTTGATAAACAAGAACAAGATTTCATGAATAAATCTCATAAACTGATACCTGGTCTTCCCCTTTGGTATGGTCATCTTTCTGCCAACATGATCCTCCCCAGTGGAGTCTTCAATTGTGGAGTTGCTAGGTGCAAGTTGAAATCTTCAATGGTTCTGATGTTTGATGCACCTTCAGAATCAAAAGCTCGTTGTCGTTCTATTCCAGGGAAAAGTCTTCATTTCGTTCCCCGACAACGGTGCTAGAAATGTTAGAACTAGAAGTCACCTTCAGATTGCATGGAAGGTAATCCCAGTACTCATCAGTTTATGTGAGTGTAATTGAGTTTTAAGAGGTCAAATGGAGAAGAATCAATGATAATAATGTTCAAACTCAGAAATCTAGACTAGCATGCACAAGCAATTGAGGTCTGGAATCAACTTCAGTCAGTAAGTTGGAGTAAGGGTGAATAGAGGGAAGACTTTGGTGAGGAGAGTGTAGAGGTCTTCCATCAGCTTAAGGAGGAAAAACTTAAACATAAGATCCTCTTGAATTCAAATCTCAAAGAAACTCAAAGAAATTATAACAACACTATAATCAAACATTCATCATAATACAGTTACAACAATTCATGTGAATCAGTCATCCATGAACTCTCTTAGTATCAGAGGAAAATAAGATGGGGTAAGAAAAATGACTTAGATTAATCAAGAAGTCTGAAATAAAGTACATAACCAAAGACCCAGTGTTCTTCATCAAAATATTACAATAACAGGGAGCCTATCTCAACCATTCGACCATAACAAAATATCAAAACTGAGTATATATACTTAGAACTGTTGCAACTACCAGGAGCGTGATCAGACCATTGCATTCAAAGTTTTTAGTTGTTGCCTAATCTGTCAGACTGTGCAGGCCTTCTCATGTCAGACGCGAGCTCGCTTCATTTATGTTCTTTGCAGGAAAATCTGTCCAGAACGAAGCTTCAGATTGACAGTCTGCACTCACGGCCATTCTTAGCATGCTTTCTATTTATGGGGTGAGAGGAGGTCTCAACTGCCACCCCTATTTTCAATAAATACCTTCATCGGGATCAGGATGAGGCCTGACACCTATGAATGTTCCAGGTGGTGCCCACAACTTCTTCAAGTCAATCCCAACACCATGATGCCATGCAAATCTTCTTCTGTGACCAAGCGCTTACCCAAAAGGTGTTTTGTGACTTCGTGTTTCGGGTGCTTCGATGTGAGGCACTCCTGAATCTCCCGATTTTCAAACTCGCGAACTGGAGCCTAGAGAGCGCTAGATCCCTTCTTATGGACCTCTTCCATATGACCTCCGCTATGACCTGGGTCTTATATTCAAGGCACTTCAATATTTTCTCTTTCGGGGATTTTGAAAGATAGCTCCCTTCAAAACTTTTGATTCACGAAACTATGAATCTGCTGATCTGACGCCACATTCCCCTATGAATTGAATGGTCCAGATCTATTTCGGGTTTTGGCCATTGATTTTGGGCCTGGAATGAGTCGCTCTGAGTGTTATTCTTTGCGCTCATGGCTACGGCTTGCGGCCTTTAACAAATTTATGTGATAACACTTTCCACTGAGAATCGTCTTCTAGTTAAACAAATTTGTCTACCAATTACACAAGAATACATAAGTTTTCTTTTCACTGACAAATTTCTTCTAATTACATAAGAAGACACACATTTGCATTCCACTGATAATTGTCTTCCAATTACAAAAAATTGTCTAACAATTACACAAGAAGAGAAAATTTTTCTTTCCACTGACAATTGTATTCCAATTAAACAAATCTATATACCAAATACACAAGAATACACAATTTTGTTTTCCACTGACAATTTTCTTTTAATTACACAAATTTGTCTACCAATTACACAAGAAGACACTAGTTTTATTTCCAAAACCACAAAAAAACAAAATTTCGTCGTTGTTATTTCTATGTGCATATGTTAGGATAGTTTGAGTTTTTCGGAGAGAATGGGGATGAGGAGTGTGCCAACCTCATATCCCTTTCCAGCAAGAGTGTGGTTGCATTCTAGGAAAGTGTGCACGCTAAAGGGCACACATGTCCCTGGAGCACATGAACGTTCCTATTGGGCAGGGATATGAGGCATATATATATTTTTTTATCCAACCTCATTTATTTCTACTAACAAGAGTGCATGCATGATCTTAATGCAATAGATAAAAAAATTATTAAATGGCCCAAATAAATTTATGAATAAAGGTGTAGAGGGTTTCGGGGAAAAATAATACCTAAGGGCTTAAGATTTAAAATGATTTGAAGCATAGGGTGGTGGTTTAAGCACTAGGATGGAGGTGTAGGGGTTGTGGGGCATTTAACAAGAGGTATGGGAAAAGGGCACTAAGGGATCAAGTGTGGAGGGGGTTAAGGATTGGGTATAGGTGGGGGAATAGGGTTAGATGGAGAAGGGGGGTCTAGGTAATGGTAGGTCATGATATAGGTCTAGGTCTAAGTCTAGGTCTTTCTATGCATTTCCATGTATAGATCTGGGTATTTCCATTTCTAGTTCAATGCCATGTATTTCCTTTCCATTCCTTGCCTTG
>SNQJ01S0091004.1:63558-73581 GCA_010110895.2 Picea sitchensis | reverse complement strand
TTAATAATTAATTAATTAACAATTAATTAATAATTAATCAATTATTAAATAGTCACTTATTAATCAAATTTAACCTAGACTAATCTTTATTGCTTTATCCTAAGTCCATTTGTGCAGGGATGGAAGGCAGGATAATGGAGGCTGACGAAAGACAAGGGGGAGAGGATGCAGCGGATGAAGGATGCAACAAGGTGATGGAGGATTGAGCGACAAGAGTGGAGGGAGGAAATGGAATCACCTGAGCCATGCTTCGTCACCGGGAGAGATGCCAAAATAACAGTCGAAGTATCGACTCGCCTATAATTATAGGACCCTAACAAGAGGCACATAGAGCGCAGGCGTGCGAACAGAGTTGAGACAGAAAGCGCATGCATGCAGAAACTGGCTGTTGGTTAAGCACATGCACGCATGATGCACATCTGTGGGGTAAAATACCTGTGCACCTATGGAAAACGACCGAGAAATAAAATCTGGATGGATTTCTCTCAATTCTCCCTTGAATTGGATGGTTGACAGGTCGGCCTAGGCTGTTTTATGCACCTGCAAGTTAATTAGACTAAAAGAAGAGAAAAATAAACCCAAATGAGGTAGGAATTGATACCTTATCCCCAGTACGGTCGCCAATATATTTGCACCCTTTTCGTCACCTTGGTGAGCAAATAAGAGGTGCTTGCATGCCCAGTTGGGTCTTGCTGGGCAGGACAACTGTAGAGGAAAGAGTTAGAGAAAGAAAAACAAAACTATAAGCAAGAATTAAACTAATACAAACTAAAATTATAAGCATGGAAAGATAGAGATAATAAAACACAAAAAGACCAATATCACCAATGATTTTAGTCTGATCTATTGATGAAATCAAAGCACAATGAAGAAAGGGGACTATGAGTCCCTTCTTCCTCCAAGGGAAGGCTCTTGGACCCTCACAAACTTGCTCTCCTTACAATAAGAAAAATGAAAATGGTGGTGAAAGAACTCCTTTGCAAATCCACTCAATGGAGAGGTGGATTGCTCAATGAAATGGTGCCAATGTGCTCTTGTCAAGGAGTGAGTCCTTAAAACAATATAGGCAGCATAACATTACATGAAATTCCTTGAGAAAATGAGGTGCATTCATGGCTTTTTATAGCATTGCATTGGATTATTGTGTAACTCCTTTGTAGTGTGAAAAGAGGCCATTTAGGGCATTATTAGGTCTTTGACCAGCCTACCATGCGGGTTCATCTCAGATTTGAGGGTCAAATCAGCTTGGGAGCTGATCCATAAGTGGTTGGGAGGCCAACCACTTCAATAAATGCACCGTTTAGCAGGTGCGTGGATTTTTGCACTAACAACTGCGCATTGTGCGCGTATGCGCGAATGGTACGTTTCTGTTCCGCGCATGTGCGCGTGCGCCCAACTTCTGTAAAGCGCTCTTCAATTTTTCACTACTTTGTATAGTTTTTGACCTTTTTGAATGCTGTAAGATTAATTCAGGGCCATGAATGACTTCATTGATGTTTTGACGATGCTGAGTTCTTGTCGTCACGTGCGGACGAAATTTCAGTGATAACACCCATGGGTCATATAACTCATACGTTTCACGAATAGTGGTTGATATAATGTGAATTGAGGCAACAAAAGGAGGGGGAATATCGGGTGGTCGGATTGGAAATGTACCCATCAAACTTGAATCTTTCAAAAGGCCTACTCTGACATTCTCGTAACCGGGAGGTGTCTTTGAGATAAAAGGTACATTTCTAGTACAGGAATCGAAATTAAAGAAGGCCAGTTGGTCAACAGTAACGACCTTTCCTTGGTGTGGGAAACGTAACACATGGAAAAAGGTGGACACAACTGCATGCATGGAATCGATCATGGATGATTTTAGGGGCTAAATTTCGCTCATGGGCTAATTTTCCATTGTTTTTCAAAAAACGAGATTCGCTATTTTAAAAATGATTCACCCAAATTCTATAGGATAAAATTATTTTACCTTCAAAATTGCCAAAATTTTATAAAAACTATATAAAATCCTTAGAAATTTGAATATTTTTACAAAAATATCGCCAAACATTTATAGTTGGCATATGAAGGATTAGTAAGATTCGCCAAGGTTTGTACATTTTAAAATAAATTTCCATCCTTAAAATCACCCTTGGAATTGATCCATCTATGGCCAAGTAAAAGGTTATAATGAAGAGGTGCATCGAAGACCTCAACCTCAACATTGACCGACTTACCTTCCAACGTAATAGAAAATGAGGGGAGAACACCATAAGGTTTAAAACCTGTACGATTGAAATCCTTAAGTGTATTATGTGATTCAGTGAGGGTAGGAGAGCCAATAGATTTCCAACAATTAATGGACATAATGCAAGTTGAGTCTCCTTCATCAATAATGGTTCTACAGATATTCTTGTTTTCAACAACAACTTGGATCTAAAACGCTAACTGAGGAGGAAGTCTTGGAATGTGATCTTCCAAGTCAAATATTATCAAATTAGTATTTGTGGGATCAATTCCACCAATGGACTTTAACAATTCCTTTTGTTGAGTTGGACAATTTTGAAGGAATTCAAGAGATTACATCGTGGAGGGTGCTTCCGCAAGGTCTTCTACAATACTGTAGTTTTGAGTAGCACACGCATGAGGATTATACATAAAATTTTGAACAATGCCCTTGGGAGGAGGGAGAATATCTGTATCGAGACCTGGTCATTTGAGGTGAATATGATCATTTGGAGGTGAATTTGGGGGAGGACGTTAAACCAATGAAGGTGGTATATCATCAACTTTCTCTTTCGACGATGAGTAATCTTTGGCTTGAGTTGCAACTGCAACTTCATTCTTTTTAGAGTCAACAGTACACATCAGGACATAACATGAGGTAGAAGGATAAGATTGGTCATGAATGACCAGTTGGGCCTATTGATGAGAAGGGAAATGTTGTAAAAAAATGGAAGGTGTAGAAGGATTCTTGGTCCCTTGGAGGAACTTAGTAACCTCAATGTGTCTTGGACAATATTTCGTGTAATGATTGTCACCACAAATAACACAAGAGTAACGAGGTTTACATTAATCTTTCTCATCAGTAGTTTGCATTTTGGATTTATCAGACAGTGGATTATTATTCTTTTCTTCCTTATTCTTACCCTTCCCTTTCTTCTTATTTTGATTCTTTCCGGTAGGTGTGGATTGAACAGAATTAACCTCAGCAGTCTTACCGATGGAAGTAGTAGGAGTAGGAGTATTTTGTACATTAGAATTATTAGATTTGGGATTGGTGTGACCGGCGTGCACAAAATGAGTCTCATCATGAAAGGTGCCAATCACACCATCAAAAGCATGAGAAGCTATTGGAGGTGTTGGGGTAGGATTTGTGTAAGGACGAGGAGCATTAGGTATCAAATCGTAAATTGTTCTCATTTGTGAATAAAGGAGATCTAGATACTAAGCATGATCGATCGCCTAATCTTCAGTGACAAAACCACCCATGGAGACATCATGAGAAATAGGTATAATGAGTGATTTGGTAAACCACTCAGCCAATAGTTAATCAGCAAGAGATTTTTTGATCAAACGTCTTCTCCTCCTACACTCATGGATGTGATCAGAAATATGAGTAGACGAGGATTGTTTAAAAGAACTCAAAATTTTGGTTCTTGTCTTGTATCGAATTGGAAACTGGTAATGTGTCAAAAAGGCCATGGCTAGGGTGTTAAATTCATTAAATAAACCTCATGGTAACTTGATGTATCATTTTTCTTCTGAACCCGTGATATTTATTGGAAAAGTCATAATTTGATGGAGTCATCCATCAAGGATTTGGATGAACACCATAGATGAAAAGTCTTAACATGATTATTCAGATATTCTCTTGCTCGACTGTCAAAATTAGGAATGCCATACGGTAACTTGGCTGGTATGACAGGCCAATAGGGATAATGTAAAGTAGGATCATTCAAAATCCTAGACAAATTAGGCAAATCCAAAGTGGCCAGAAAAGGAAACTATCTTTTCACTTGAGGAAACTGGTAGTTCTGAGGGGGAATCCCTATAGGTATACTAGTAGGACCATAATCAGTATACATACCATTAGACAGTCTCGACAGATTCGGTTGTGGAGGATTTTGAGGAAAATAGCCCACAGGGTTGGGTTGATTAGGTATGTTCCCTTGGAAAGGAACATTAGATTGAAATTTTTTACCCCAAGAAGTATTCAAAGAACCTATATACGATTGACCTATGTTAAGGGGTACAAAATAATTGACTTGAGGATGTTTCCCCCCAGACAGTTGTATATTTCCTTGGAGAGGAAGGTTCCAAGGTTGATATTGTAACAAAGGTACATGTTGTCCATAAATTGGGTTATGGAATCCAACCTAGGGTTTCCCCCCAAGTTGAAGTTGTTCCCCAATATGAGGTTGTCCCCCAAATTGAGGTTACCCCCCAGCTTGAGGTTGACCTCCAACAGGAATCTGGAAACCAGAAGTGAAAGAATGGGGGAAGTGATGGATTTGTTCTAGACAGAAGTGGTGTCCCAATAGGAGCTTGGGTAATGGCCACATTCCCGGTAGAAACCATGATAGCTTGTGGGACCACAATAGAATGGGCCATATGGAGAGGAAGAATCAAGTGAGAACCAACCAACAATTCATCTGAAATGGCGGTGACACTACTGGTAGTACCAGTGAAATGGTTTAAAGGTACCTTATAGGTAACACACATCTCAAGCATTTTGGATGCCATAGGTTGATCAAGACTTGCTCCTAGGTTGTCGTGAAGATAACGTACTGTCAAAGGGATGGAACTAGGATTATAAGTTTCGATAGTGTGAGTCGGTGTCCTAAATGATTCACTGTGAAAAGGTAGGTACTTCAGTATTATCAACAACAACAATTTCTCTAGATAGGTTCATCCAAATAATACATGGATTTCATAGAACACTCAAAGTTAGGTTTGGGGGAAGTCAGAATGCTTCTAAGGAATTAAAAAAAAATTGAAATACTTCCAAAGAGTGTGTGCTTCCAACTTCAAAATTTACTTCATTGTTGACTACTTCCTCTGGAGAGCCTTGTGGTGAATTAGGAAGCAAAGGGAGGTAACCTTTCAGATATTTCGAGGGTAGCCCTTTCATTCTATGTGAATGACAAAGGCCGATGTTGGATGAACCAAATAAAGAAAGAAAAAAATCTATGGCCAACTAGAGAAAACAAACAACACTCACTAATAAAATCTAGGAATCAAACCAAGCAAACAAACCTTCTTATTTCAAAGTCACTAGTTGGTGATGAAATCCAATGTTGTGAAGTCAAGACAAGAATGGGTTAGGATAAGCAGGCGGAAAGGTTACGTTGATGACCTTCTTAATGGACTTACACCCTGGTGCAAGATCCCACACATAATCATGGGTATACCCTCCAGGGAGCCCGAGTGAGTTTGGCCAACTTTTATTCCAAGTATTGTGAAGACTTGCCCCTCCACAGTCACCTCATGTAAATACCCTAAAGAGATAGGCCACTAAGGTTACCACTTACTCCAATGATGCCTGGGGAAATAATTGATAGTCTGATACATGCACAAAGGCAAGGTATCTAGCCTAAAATCAACTCGAAAGGCTTCCACTCATAATTGTGGGTATACCTTCAAGTGACCCCCAATAATATGTGCAATATCTACACTAAGACCAACAAAGTAGGGTGAGTAACTCTGTCAATCTCAATGCGACCTCAAGTTTGACCCTAGTGTGAGAAGGGATTCCCAGGAAAAAATGTAGCAAATGGATTTGAACTCTCCCTATTTTTAGCATTGGAAGTCACCTCTGGATTGCAACAGAGGTAAGCCCAAGGCCCATCAATTTGTATGTCATAGTAAATAGTTTAAAGGGTGGTTTAATGGATACATTCTCAAGGTTATATTGCTTCAACTTAGAATCCTGGACCATGCAATGCATAGGTAATTGAAGTCTTTATCTAACTTTAGTCATTAAGTTGTAGTAAAAGGGTGAGTAGGGGGCAGAACTGGTAAGGAGATGTAAGGGTCTGCTATGGACATCCGGTCTTCCAACAACCTAAGGAGGAAAAGATTCAAGAACGAGATCCTCTTGTACCCAAAGCTTCAGATACTGAGATATGTCTAAACGACACAACTACAATAGTACGATGATCAAACCTACATCACAATGCTACTGTAACAGGTTGACTGGATCCTCCATGCTTGAGCTACTCAATATAAGAGGGGAAAAGATAACATGAGAAACTGATTAAAAATAGTGACAATATTGCAGTGATCAAACCTTCATCACAACAACATCACAACCCTCAACTGGATCCTCCAATTCTGAGTGTATTAACACAGTGTTTACAGAGAGATGGAAATAAGTTGACTTTCATTAAATAAGAAGTCTCAAATACATGTACATAACCAGAGGACCAGAGGCCTCGTTAAAACATTACAAGCGAGAGCATAGCTCTACCATCGACACTTTACAAAATGACACAACTCCATACTTATACTTCAAAAAATTATTCCTGCAGCAGAAGCGTGCCCAAGTCCTCTCATTAAAGGCTTTACGTCTGCATGCTCCCTGTCAAACTACACACGTAGTTTCCCACCAGAAACGATCTCTGTCAGATGCAATCATGCCTCAAAACAAACTTGCAGATGAGATGACTTGCTGGTAGTCCTTTCTGGGGATTTCCATTTACGGTGGAAGTGATGCTCAACCACCACCAACCAACCTCAATAATTGCTTCATCGGGATAAAAAAGGCTTGACTCAACACTGCACCTATGAGACATGGTGGCCTCTGCATTTTGCCACTTGGAGATGAGTTGGATGTCAGTAGGGATAGCTAGGTAGTGGACGTGGATGAGGGTCTAGCAGAACGATTGTCGCAACAAAAGGCTACTTGGTGTTCTATGTCCATGTGGAGGAGACACAAAGGTTGGAAAGAAGCTGTGGGGGTGACACAGGTGGGAGATGAGGTGGCAAAGGTGGCGGGAGATGAGAAGGGTAGAGGTGACAAGTGGGGCAGTGAGTGGAGGATAGGTGTGAGGGAATGAAAGGGGAGTGAGGGATGTGATAGACAAAGGAGAGAGATGAAGTGGGGGATAGATGTTGGCAGGATGGTTGTGGAGTGGCTACTTGTCAACCTGGGATAAGGCATGTGCATATTGGGGCCGCAAAAAGTGGTTTGATTCCTCCTTTCTTTTGGGCCTAATGTGTGTCTCTGGCCAACACGTAGCACCTCAAAAAACCACAGTTGTTTTCCCCGATTGTCTCTACCTTTTTTAACGACCGTGCATGTTGAGGCACCGATATGGCCAGCGGCCATCGATCTGAGGCACAGTGATCCTAGCCGCCTAGATTTTCACGCGTCCTATCACAGCATGCCAAATGGTCACATTAGTCCAACGGACTTAGGATAAGTGCCATTTAGTGGGTTTTTAACCCCATTCTTCACATTTTTCCACCCAAGGGCCAAATCCAGGAAAAACTCCCCCCCTGCAAGAATATGTGATAACACCTATCACAAGATACTATTGTGTGTTTTGATGCTTTGGAGAGTTTTCCTTACAAGCTATTCCAAAGCACTATCCTAGCTAATTTTGGTGGAAAAGATCCCTAGAAAATAAAATTTGCTAATAAATTTTAAATTTACGTTGTGTTTTAATGGTTTTTGTTTACTCAAAAGGGAGTTGAAATGAAACTTTTGATGTTGTGACCTTAACCCAATAAAATTAAAAAAGAGGTGAATGTGCAATTTTTCAATTCAATGAACTCTAATTATAGTAGGGAGAAGGTATTATTTTGAAGTACAAAAAGATATGAATTGCAATTTCTTAATTCCGAATGAATACAATTCCAAATAATCATGAACTACACAAATTTTCAATTCTTCTCTTTAAAAAATATTTTGAATGTAAAAAATTTCTTAGGATGGATTACTGAAAAGAATAAATGAATTCAGTTCTTCCTTTTCAAAACAAAATCAGAGAGGTGATGATGAAAGGAAAATGTAATCCAAGAAAATCAAGACATTCTCAACACAATTCCCAAATCAAACTTGTAATATAGACAAAAATGAAAAAGACAAGAAAACCTTTTGTCATATGCAAGCAAAAAGTGTTTCTTAATCAAAAAACAATCTAGAAAGTAAAATCAATCCAAAACTTGAAAGAAACTAAATACCCTTCATCAAATAAGCACTCAGATCAAGATCTGAGATTATATCCTTGTGACAATGAGCACAAACAAAAACTTGCAAAACACAAAGAAAGACTTTCAATCACTAAAAACCAATCACAAGCAAGATTTAAACTCATGAATCAATCAAATACTGGAATAAGAAGTTCACCCCAAGAAACTAAGGCAAATATGGGTGATAAAATACAAATTGACTCACTCCACCAAATTCTATAGGAGTCGTCGTAGGCCAGGTATGGGACACAGTGTGACGAGCCGAGGTCATCATAGGCTACTAGCAGATCACAATGTGATGTCGTCGCACTGGATTGGGCAAGAAGGATGAAATGTCTAAGGTTCATTGCAAGATAGCAATAGGCTATAGTGTGACAATCTATGTAAATGAATAAAAAATGGGAGAAATACAAAATATCTAAATGAACTTCCAAACCCAGGGAGTCCATATGGATCACCCACCGACTCAGAGATTGAATTTAATCAGAAGAAGGTTGGCTAAAAGAAAATGGGAAGAAAAAAATCAAAAGGAATTTGTATGCCCAGTATGGTCGCCAATGTTTTATGGTATTAATCGGTAAATGTGGACATAAACAGATCTCCCTAGATCCACCTAGATCTAGAACAAAAAAGAATAGAATATGATGCTTTCCCTAAGCTCTAACTATTGATTTTACTAGCTAACAAGAGATAGGAAACATACCATTTAAATGTTTCTTCTTGTTTCCATTGTCATCCTATCTCCACTCAAGTGCTCCTGTGATATTGAATATGCAAGGGAACACAAGCCAACCAAAGTGAAAGCAATCCAATATACTTAACAAGAACTTATGCATGTGATCAAGGAATCATACAGTAAAACAAGACAAGTTTTATGGGAAAGAAACATATCACTATATTATATTAAAGTGAAAGTGGATATTACAACCAAAGCCTTGATTTCACAAGGTCCCCTTTCGATGACCCTTTTCTCCAACACAGGTACTTTCTCCAATCTTGAATGAATAAGATCCACAATAACTTGATGAACAAAAATGAGGCTCTCAAGCATGACCTAGTGCAGAATTCTCCATACAATCTTAGCCTTGCTTTTCTTACTTGAATTTTCTTAAAATTTACTTAAAATTTTCCATGAGAGATCCCTCTTTATATAGGGGAAAGAGATATGGTTGAATATATTAGGATGATCCCACCAAATCAGAGAAGCGACTAAGATCCAAACCATTCAGACACCACCTCATCTTCTAGAAGATCCCCTTCTAGAACTTTAGTGAAACTTGACCTTTTCTTAGTATTTTAACATTGTCACACCCTAGCTGTAGAGCAGCCTATGGAGACGTCCTAGCCCAGCTTAAGGGAAAGGGGCAATGATCAATAATTTTCACACCTTATGTATAGTGCAGCCTGCGACGACCTTCCTTAATAGGTTTTTTGAGAAGAGAAATCCAGTCACCTTCCTCATGGAGAAAGATTCTTTTTGGGAACATGAACACATGTTTGTCAATGGATCATTGGGGTGACCAAAATAATGTGTAACACATGTCCTTTTCTGAGGTTCATGTCTATGACTATTTTTATTTTGTTGCGGTTCTCTAGGAGGGAATGTCATTCTACAATCTTTGGCCATGTGTCCAAAATTGTTACATTTGTAACATTCCACTTCAGTGCTCAAAGATTCAATCTTGTTGTAACTTATTATTTGTGTTTCACTAGGCCTTATTGGATAACCCCTTTGTGTATGACTTTCAACGTTGTTTTTGTTCCTATTGTTAGCTTTGTAATTCACAGCTTTATGTCAAAAATTATTACATGCATAACATAAACCAAAAAAGATATTTTGAT
>SNQJ01S0091004.1:13230-42440 GCA_010110895.2 Picea sitchensis | reverse complement strand
TTTATTTAGTTTTTGTTTAATTCTTGTTAATAGTTTAGTTGTTTTCTTTCTAACCTTTTACCATACAGCTGTCATGACTAGCAGAGCCCAACTAGGCATGTAAGCACTCACTTTTTGCTCACACATCGATGAAAAGAGTGCAAACATACATATCTAGTAGCCCTCAGGGTGCCTCCAGTGCTCCAACACTAGGTCCTCCCTCTGGAGGAGGTACCCCACCAGTTGTAGGTCCCTCAAGTCCCAGGGGAAACCCTCTAGTCATCACAGCTCCGGCTATAGCTGCTATGTAGATAAGTGTCCTCAACTTTGTCGGCAACCCAATACACTGATCCAGGATCCCCTCATTTTTTATCCACACCCACATCCTCTCGAGAACTCCCAATAGAATCGCCTCTAATCAGCGACAAAAATCATCAAACTCTCCCCTAGCCTCGGTCGGAGGAGCATGTGATGGTCCTGCACCGGGGTCATCATAATGTCATCTTTGGGCCACTCTATCATCATCACCAAGACTCACCCCAACATCCTCTCGACGTCACCCCTCCCCTGCTCGCGGCTCTCCCTGCGGTGGTCTCACAGGCCCCTGGTGGGCTGGTGCTTTGATCAGCTCGACCTCCCTTCCACGTGATCCCACATCTACAAAAAAAAACACATGATGGCATCAACATCCATACAAATATCAACCATATGCTATACTATCTAAACAAATAAAAAACCAGCACAATAACATCATACCTCGGTGTTTGAATACCCCTACAGGGGGTAATATCATCTCGGGGTCATCATGGAAATCTATCCCACTGTATGAAAACTGCAATATGATCTGTGGCATCTGACGCCACACCTATGTAGCCTCGGTCATGAAGTAATGGACACCCTCCCCACCCCCATGACAGACCAAAATCATCTCCCACCGCCGTAGTCATGGCTCTCAAGCTCCCGGTGGGTCTAACAAAATTCTCGGGAGCAACATAGGCACCCTCTCTAGAAACCAAGCCACAAAAATATATCCAAAAGAAAAATCCCTTTACTCGGTTGCTCAACACTTGGTGAGTTGTCCCACCATCTGGGCATGTAGCATCAAGCCCTAGGAAACATTCTCACCCCCTAGTGCCCTCTGCATGATCCTCAGTTGGCTGCCACTAATACGCTGAGTCGCGAGCGACCCATAAACTCTCACAATCATCATTTCCATGCAACGATGTACCAAGGCATCCATCGCCCCAATCCTCACCACTGACCAGGACATCAAATCCTCTCCCGAAAAATATGTCCGGGCAAGGGTAGCCAACTTCTCCTCTCCAACTATCACCGGCTCAGACGGTAGCAGGGTTACCTTAAAAGGGAGCCCAGTCAGAAAATAGAAATCCTCCTCAGCAGAGAATGCCAAGTGCTCCCCACACTCCCCACACACAATAAAACACTACAACTCTGGACTCCACATCGAGATCAGGAATTGCAACAAATACTCATGTGCCCTCACCAATGAGCACTCAAAAAACTTCAGCGGCCCACAAGCCGTCAAAGAACCATGAAGCGTCAGCTCCTCATCCCTCATAGCCTCCCTCAGTCAGGCCCAATCCCTCTCTCTCTCTAATGGATCAACATCATCCCAAATGATCACCTGCATCCACATATACAATACTCAATCAACCATCACAAATCATCAAAACACCAAAATCTCCCAAAACAAAAGATAAGTTTTTCTCACCCTCAGCTTTACCTCAAGGGCGTGGCTGTTATCCCCACAGGCACACACACATGCACACCTAATTACCCCATAGGTGTGCATGTATGTGCACCTATTCATCCCATATGTGTGCACCGAATGCATGCATGTTCACTACACATCTGCACATTCATATGCAACTGTCAGCAACACAGTCGCGCACATATGAACGATTGTGCTTCGAACAGTCGTGCACCCCATGTGCGCCTATTTTCCCAAATTATGTTCCCCCCTATGCGATTGTTCCCATTACATCTGTGCATTCATGCATGGGTCTCCATCGATCGCCCATGCATTTGGGGGGCCAGAACCCTAAAAACCCGACGTACGACCATCCGTACGGTCCTACCCAAAAATTAACACCTAACTATTGTACAGGAGGATGAGACCACTAACCTGACTCTCGCACCTCCCGGACTGGCTTTCTCACACTCCTGGAATCTCTTAATCTTCTCTAGAATCTCCTCTCTAATCATTATAGTAGCAAGTACAAATGAGGTGGAAATGTGGGCCCTACAGCTATATATAGGCCCTTTTTTCCAAAACTTCCATACTCCCTTCTGGAAGCTCCGGACATCCGTTTTGCGATCTGTCTTCAACCATGGGATCAAGATCCCACTGCCTACACAGTCACACTTCCTGGGTCACCATCCATCCCCAACCCCCAGGGAGCCATTTTCTCATACCCCGTTCTGGTACACATGCTCATGTTCAAAATTATCAAATAATTGTTATATGTTCGTTATCTTCAGATATTGTTCACGTCGGGTATTTAGTTTTCATGTGTGCAGGTACTTGGTCATCACACACCAGCGTGACCCCTTCAGGTATATGATTGACACTGGCATGTAATCATTCCCTTTGAATCTCAATTGCATCTCCAGTTACACCCTCTGAAATTTTCCTTTAGGGTCCCTATATCCGGCTCTACAATACTATCACCTCCACTGCATTTTGGGTACTGTCACCCGGTATCACTCTCCCCCACATGATTTTTCCCATTCATAGTCCCCCTTGGCACTTTGACACTCATGTTGTTTTCAACCTTTAGGGATGGGAGTCCCGATAGGCTTATGCATTTTAGAGAATCAACCACATACTCCTTCTCTGCCTTCTTCTAGATTTCCCAATGGACTCCCAGGTTATCTCATCATGGTTCTATTTTGAATGCACCTTCACAGTATCATTAACCATCCATTGCATCCACAGTCAATTTGCCCATTTGTGAATTCCCCTTCATTCATTTACCTCATACAGAGACCCACCCATGGGGCCCCTCACCCTCCAACAGTTCCCTACACAACTTGTGCCCTCATAGGCCAATCCATTTTGCACTAGAGCACCCGTTTCTGTATTTTTACACTCATCCCCAATTATTTATTTAATTGGCAATTGTACAAAGATTTTGTTTCCATCATTTAGATAGCTTTTTGTCGTCACCTTTGACAACCTTCTTTCTTTTGGCAAATGCAACCCATGTCACTCTTGGTTGGGGCATACATTATATTCTACTCTTGTTGACATAGTCCATAAACCCCTAGTATCCCACAAGCCACCTACCTCTTCTCTCTGAGTTTGTTCACTTTTTCCCGCCTCTGGCACAACTTATCCCCCGTCTAGTTGTCCCCCTGACACCCGACCTAGTTGTATGGTTGCTTCCACTTCACATATATCCCCAACCAAGGGAAGTCTTGAGTCTCCACCCCTCTTGAATTCATCCATGTACCTCCTCAGTTTCTAATCCCATCCAGTGAATTTCCTGCAGCCCTTCGCTTCTTAGTGTCGTGTCTCCCTTTTTGTCGACATCAACACCATTTCCAGAAGGGCGACAGTATCTTGACTCTCATTACCTTTACAGTGAGGAATCTTGAACGGCATGGGAAGCACCATCATTTCTCTTTGCTGTCGTTGACCCCCATAACATTCAACTCCAACACTCTCTCATGTTACGATGGGTCTTACTTTGCGACTATTGCATTTGTTTTTATATTTTCAGAAGACCTATGAAATTTGTTGGGCCATCAATGCCCGCCAAATCCTTGATACTTCCTCCAAGTGTCATTGCTTACTTTTCAGAGTATTGTTCCTCACCCGAATTGTCCTCAGCTCTTATCAACAAGCCCCTTGAGGGCGCTTCACTGATCTTCACCAACATACCACTTCAGCTACTGTCTTACACATGTTTTGAGTTACATGACATGAGCATGGGGCATGCCTGCCTCATTTGTACACAATTTATTTTTCACACCTTCAAAAAGGTTGGGTCCTACAAGTTCCCCTCTCCCTCCAATAGGTTTCTCTTGATACTCTCGCTATCACTCTTTATTACAATAGTACTCTTAGTAGAAGAAACATTGATGAATTTTGACTATACGTATGCTCCTAACCTCATCCATCAGGGGGCATCTGTTATCACTGAAATTTCATCCGCAAATGGTTACAGGAATCCATCATCTCCAAACATCTATTAAGTTCACCCATGGACAAAAATTACCAAAAAATCATTTCCAGAATGAGTTATAAAATTAGGATGCGCTATGACTATACAGGGAGTGCGCACACATGCACCATCAAGAAACGTAGGAAAAGTGCATGATGCGCGACTATGGATGCTAAAAGACACACGCACCTGAGAACGACGTATTTATGATGTTGGTCGACCTCCCACCCACTTCTAGTTCATCTTCCAAGTCGATTTGACATCCAAATCTCGGCTGAATCCAGTTGGGTGGCTGGTCAAAGACCTTAAGGTTCCCTAAATAGCCCCTTATTCACACTAAAAGCTGGTTGCATAATACCTCAAAGTTGTTCTATAAAAAGAGGCCATGGGTGCACTACATCTTCAAGGAATTCATTTGTAAGGTTATGTTGCTGCTATTCTCTTGGGGAATCCTCTTTTCTCATCAAGAGCATACTAGCACCATTCCATTTGAGCTATTCACATCACATCTTGAGTGAATTAGCTTGGGATTATTTCACCATTTCTTTCAAGTTTTCAAGTTGTAAGAAGAGCTCAATCTTGGGGGTCCAAGAGCCCTCCCTTGGAGGAAGAAGGGACCCAAAGTCCCCCTTTCTCTTTGGTGTTTTCTTTTCATTAATAGAATCCTTTCCATTGGTGACATGAGTCTTGTTTGTTTCTTGTTCTTATGTCCTTATGCACTATAGTTTAATTGTTTTTATCATTCCTAGTTTAATTCTTAGATTAGTCTTTTATGATTTTTTTTCTAACCCTTTCCTTTACTGTTGTCTTGCTTAGCTAATCCAACTAAGTTTGTAAGAACCTATGTTTTTCTCATTCAGGTGACAAAAGAGGTGCAATAGCCCTGAAGAAAGAAAAGGAGGAATCCATAGAGTAATGTTGAGTTGAGCAACAAGAAAAATATGACCTCTAGGAAAAGTTTGCAGAGGATAGAGTGCAAATATAGAAGGAGAAAGAACAATTGCTCGCAGAGTATATGGGAGTTAAAGAAGCAGTCACCAAAGAACTTCTCTTTATGATGGGCTTAAAACAGATGGAAGAAGAAACCATTGAGATCCAGGTGGGGAAGCTCATTGAAGCCATTCAACATATCCAAGCATGAATAAAAGAATTGGAACTACAAGCTATGCCAAGCACTCCACAGGAAGTGAGATATCAGAGAGAGGAAACTACGAGGAGTGCAGTTGAAAGAATCAAGGCATTGGCCTTGGAATGAAAGCAACTCAGCAGTCAAAGTGAACAAACCTACGAGATCCTTGTAGAGGACCCTAAACTAATGAAATTGGAGTCACAACTATAGGAGGAAAAGCAACATGTAGCAACAGTGCAAGCACAGTTGAAGCTACTATCACCGCTCGAGAGGATGAAAAGGTCACAGGAACAGTGCATGGTTCAGCAACAGGTCCATGCCATCCAGATTAAAGTCATGGAAGTGACCCAAAATCTCCATCCAGTGCAGGATGAAGCTTGCACACTTTTTGAGGAGATTGAAGGACAAGGTGCATAGCTAGAACAAGTAGTCAGCTCGGTAGAACAATGCTTGGAAGGATCAGTGACTGAGAAAGTTATTCAAGAGTTCATCGAGCAGGAGTCTCTGGCAAAGCAGCAGGTCGAGGCAGCTCAAGCTAATCTTGAGTCCTTTGAGGCAAAGTTACCCAGATCAGAGTGACTCGAGACGAGTCACAGGTGAGTGTTGGGGGCATGTTGGCCCTTGATCAGGTTTTGTGGAAATGTAGGTCATGTTTGACCAATTTTTGGGACTTCAATAGGCTGGTCAAAGACGAAGCATTGGGCGAAGTGGAGATCACTATATCTCACCCCCTTTTTTAGGGATTTTTGGGTTTATGGTTTATGTAACGAGTATGGGATGTCGTCCCATGGGTTTACCCATGTTTAGGCCTATTTTTTAATGTATAAATAAGTAGCTAGGTGATGTAAGAAATATCGATGGCTTAGTGCTAATGTTAGCTAAGTGAGAATAGTTGTGAATGCTCTGTGCATACTATGTAAGACTTGCAAAGCTAAGTGCAAGTGATTGTAAGAGGTCATGTAAAGGATTTGTGATGTGACCTAGCTTGAGGAAGGAGGATCTAGAGAGGTGCGCGCAGATATCTTGTCCTATGAGGAGTTGGTTTTGAGGCTCTATCCATGTAAGGAGATTGACGGAAGATAATAAAGAATATGAAGAGTTGGTGGACATAGCCCCACGCTGGGGGTAAACCATGTATATCCTGTGTTATGGTTGCTTTGTGTGATTGATGTGATTTATGCTTAGTGTTGTCATATTTATGTATGTTATATGCATCTGATATAGTATCTTAGTTCTTAGTAATGTGAATGAATGCTAGATATCTTATATTTTTAAGTGCTAACTTCTTAGGTGTGTTAGTTCTTGTTGAATACTGTGTTTCTTTGTAATTAGGGTTTTACTTGTGATGTGAATAATGGGTTAAAACTAATGAATGTAAAATGTTGAGTGCTTTGTTAATTATTGTGATCACAGATCTGTGTCACATCTAGGTTGTAGACACTTGAGTCCTGCAACCCCCCTGCCTCTACCTCGGGTGAGACTTCATCTTCTTCGTAGGTGTTGCTGAAAGGGCTGGTAGTTAGGGTTTTGTTGTTGCAATATTGTAGCATTGAACCTAGGGTTTTCCCCTGTGCCAACAATGGAACACATTAATTCCTCTCGGTAGTCAACTTATGCCTCTTCAATTTCTTCTTCGACTTCTTCATATTCTACTTTGGAGTCTTCTTTATCAGAGTCTTCTACTGCCATGAATAGAACTCTTTCTATCTCACTGTCATTGACTTCATCTTCATCTCATGATGAGATTTCTTCTTTGGTGCATAATATTTT
This sequence comes from Picea sitchensis, assembly GCA_010110895.2. Taxonomy (NCBI): domain Eukaryota; kingdom Viridiplantae; phylum Streptophyta; class Pinopsida; order Pinales; family Pinaceae; genus Picea; species Picea sitchensis. The sequence goes on along the minus strand of SNQJ01S0091004.1, from coordinate 35,372 downwards.
CTTGAAAATTGTCTTTGTGGTTCTTTTGTCTTTATATGTTTGTTTACCTTTCGAGTAACCTTCATCATTTCTCTTTTTCTTATAAGGAAATTTGTTAGAAAAATGACCAATACCATCAGAATTAAAACAAAATAAAGAAATCTTACCTCTATATCTATCGGTGGTTCCCTTGTTCAGTTTTTTGACAAAGTTGGCCACTTATTCATCATCTTCTGAGATGTCAATGTTGTTGCTATGTTCTTCTTTTTACCTTCCCTTTTTCTTTAACCTTTTGGATTCTTTGAAGGTTGCTTCTTTTATATCTGGTTTTTCCTGTTCAGTTCTCATTTCATATGCTATGAAGATTCCATGTAATTCGTCCATGCTTATTGATTTTATATCTGATCTTTTCTCTAGTGTTGATATCTTAGGGTCAAATATCATAGGAAGAGATCTTAGTACTTTTTGAACAATTATAGATTCTTTGATTTCTTCTCCCAATCCTATGAATGCATTTACTATTTCATCAAATCATAAAAAGTAAGATGTGATATTCTCATCTTCCTTCATCTTAAGTTGTTCGAACTGACCTCTATAAGTTTGAAGCTTTGTTGCATTAAATTTTGAATCTCCTTCATAAATATTTTGAATTTTGTCCCAAATCTCTTTAGCAGATTTACAATGTACAACTTTGGTGAATATTGTTTCACTAAGACCATTCAGAAGTGCATTTTTGGATTTGGAATTATTCTGACCAAGTTTCACTGCTCTGTTATTTGTTGGCAGAACTACTGGTGTTGTGTATCCATCTACAATTGATTGCCAAATTTCAAATCCATGTGCCTGTATATATGTTTTCATCCTTATGCTCCAAAATGCATATTTTTTTCCATTGAACTGTGGTATTCCATTTTTATACAAGTTGTTTCTCTCCATGATCTACCTTTCAGTGGTTAAACTGATTTCTAAAGGAACCTTCTCTGATACCAATTTTTGGATTACTGAGAGGGGGGGTGAATTAGTAATAGAGAAATTTAATCCTTTTTAACCATATAATCCAAGTGTTATATCAATGTATCATTATCATCCAATAACTACAAAGTAAATAAGAAATAAAAAAATGAACAATCATACACATACACAGTACACCAGTGTTTTACGTGTAAACCCAAATCGGGAGAAAATCAGGGAATGATTTTTCTTATATGTCTTGAAGAATTACATTCATTGGAAGCACCAAATTCCTTTGTTTTCTAGCTGCAACTGGAAGGAGGCTACAACCCCCTTATTTTTCATGCTACAACCTTAGGTAAGCTCCAACTCCCCTATTCTCTAGCTACAACTAGAAGGAGTCTATAATCCCCTATGTTCTCCAGCTACAACCAGAAGGTGGATACAACCACCTGTCCTTTCCCCGTCCAACTACCCTGAAGTAGAATTAGAATGATGGAACCATTGTCACACTATAACTGTGAGATATACCAATGTAAACTTGTACCAATAAACTTGAACCATGCAGCAACCATGCATGAACATGTACCTCAACTTGTAATCAACATGTACCATAAACAATTTCATCAACCATGCACCAACCTGTACCAAACAACTTGTAATCAAACTGTACCATAAATAAGTGCATCCAACCATGTACCAAGTATGTACCAATCATGATTCAACTACTCATAAACTATGACTCATCAATATGTACCAACATCATCAACTANATTATTCTGACCAAGTTTCACTGCTCTGTTATTTGTTGGCAGAACTACTGGTGTTGTGTATCCATCTACAATTGATTGCCAAATTTCAAATCCATGTGCCTGTATATATGTTTTCATCCTTATGCTCCAAAATGCATATTTTTTTCCATTGAACTGTGGTATTCCATTTTTATACAAGTTGTTTCTCTCCATGATCTACCTTTCAGTGGTTAAACTGATTTCTAAAGGAACCTTCTCTGATACCAATTTTTGGATTACTGAGAGGGGGGGTGAATTAGTAATAGAGAAATTTAATCCTTTTTAACCATATAATCCAAGTGTTATATCAATGTATCATTATCATCCAATAACTACAAAGTAAATAAGAAATAAAAAAATGAACAATCATACACATACACAGTACACCAGTGTTTTACGTGTAAACCCAAATCGGGAGAAAATCAGGGAATGATTTTTCTTATATGTCTTGAAGAATTACATTCATTGGAAGCACCAAATTCCTTTGTTTTCTAGCTGCAACTGGAAGGAGGCTACAACCCCCTTATTTTTCATGCTACAACCTTAGGTAAGCTCCAACTCCCCTATTCTCTAGCTACAACTAGAAGGAGTCTATAATCCCCTATGTTCTCCAGCTACAACCAGAAGGTGGATACAACCACCTGTCCTTTCCCCGTCCAACTACCCTGAAGTAGAATTAGAATGATGGAACCATTGTCACACTATAACTGTGAGATATACCAATGTAAACTTGTACCAATAAACTTGAACCATGCAGCAACCATGCATGAACATGTACCTCAACTTGTAATCAACATGTACCATAAACAATTTCATCAACCATGCACCAACCTGTACCAAACAACTTGTAATCAAACTGTACCATAAATAAGTGCATCCAACCATGTACCAAGTATGTACCAATCATGATTCAACTACTCATAAACTATGACTCATCAATATGTACCAACATCATCAACTATAAACCTCATGTATGTGCCAACTCATCAACTACTTGTCTCAACCATGTACCCAACATGTACCTTAACCAAAAGTCCTCATCAATTTCATCATCCAAATATGATTTGTAACTCTGTAATAGACCTGGTGTATATGATCACATACCTACAAACCTTCCTTAACTTTCACAACAAGAGACTATCATTTTCATCAAACGTTTCTTTAGTCTCACATGACTAGTTTGGGATTAGTCAACAACCCTAACTTGAAATAATCATAACTATGTACATATAATGAATAAATATTTGAAAATAGTACACAATGTTCTTCAGTTTGTTTTATGCAATTCCTCCAGGTGTCAGTACTTGGAACCTCTCAGAAAAGGAGTTATAGCAAAAATGACATACCTTGTTGAATTCTGGATTATTCTAGAGAGCGACCTTGTAGAGCATGCCCCACATGAAATATTTGTTTAATCGATATGAAAATCATACATAGAATAATGAAAACTGTAATCTAACCAACATATTTGGTCTTACATAATTTGGATCTGTTATGAATAATTTATGATGTTTTTAACCGAAACACTTGTTTTAGACTAGTTTCGGGACTAGCCACACACCCTATTTTTCACGGAGTGTAACTCCAAAACTACAATGACCCACAAACTGAAATTTTTTCCACAGATACTTGGATATGTTTCCTCAATGGAATATAAATTTCCCATTATGAATCATTGTATAAAAAACTTTATTGTGAAAAATGGTGAGATTACCCGTAAATAACATACCTTAGAAAGCATCATCAAAAGAATTTATCCTCCCTTGAATTTCGGCCTTCTTTTCTTCACCTTCCCTCTGAAATTGGGCTTAGATGTACTTTGGTTACCTCAGTCACCTATAGATATTCAATATTCTCAAGTGTGATATTAAATGAGAGAGCCTTGCCTCTTATTTATACTCTCCAAGTAGCTTCCTTAGAAGCATCTTCTAGGTCACTTTGCCCACTTTCCTTATTTTAGGGTTAACCCACTTCTAATTTCTCCATTAAATTTGTTATTTAAATTATTTATTTTGTATTCAATTTGAATTATAGTACACTCGTCACTTCACTTCATTATTTACCTTCTAAAATCTCTTTGACCACTTTGACTACTTTGACCTTTTGGGGCTTCTAGATGACATATGAGGGTCCTCCAACTTCGTAAGGCCATAACTCTCAAACCGTGAGGAGTTATGTAACGTTCCACATGCCACTAGAAATGGAATGACATTTACTATCCATATAGAATATTATTACCTAAAAATATATCAAAACTCATATCATTATCCATTAAACAAACTTGGGTCCATTACCCAAACCTGGGTTCTCCAACTTCTCATGACCATAACTCTCTAACTGTGAGGAGTTATGTGACGTTCCACATACCACAGAAAATATAATGACATGTAATATCAATATAGAATAGTATTACCTTCAAATATATTAAAAATCGTACTATTATACATGAAACAACCTTGGGTCCATTACCCAAACCTTTGTGCTACTGGAATTCACTACCGGAATTTCTTCAAGGATTGACATCAATGACAACCAACCTTAATAAACACATTCTCACCTTATTGTTTCCCAATTTGGTATTCTTTTGACCCACCTTTCCCAGATCTTACCATGTGTTATCACTGAAATCTCGTTCGCACATGGTTACAGGAATCCAGCATCTCCAAACAATTATTAGTTCATCCATGGACCAAAATTACCAAAAATGAATTCCCTAAAGGTCCAAAATTATACAACCAATTACAAAATCAGAATGCGCTATGACTATACAGGGAGCGTGCACACATGTGCTATCAAGAAATGTAGGAAAAGTGCACATGCGCATGATGCGTAACTGTGGATGTTAAAATCCGTGCACACCTGAGAACGAAACATTTATGATATTGGTCGACCTCCCACCCACTTTTGGTTCATCTTCCAAGTCAATTTGACATCCAAATCTCGACTGAATCCAGCTGGGTGGATGGTCAAATACCTAAGGGTACCCTAAAGGGCCCCTTGTTCACACTCAAAGATGGTTGAATAATGCCTCAAAGTTATGCTATAAAAAGAGGCCATGGGTGCACTACTTTTTGAAAGAATTAATTTGTAAGGTTATGTTGCTACTATTCTCTTGGGGAATCCTCTTTTCTCATCAAGAGCATACTAGCACCATTCCATTGGATCTATTCACATCACCCTTTGAGTGAATTAGCTTGTGATTCTTTCACCATTTTTTTCAAGTTTTCAAATTGTAAGAAGATCTCAATATTGGGAGTCCAAGAGCCCTCCCTTGGAGGATGAAGGGACCCAAAGTCCCCCTTTTTCTTTGGTGTTTTCTTCTTCGCTAATACAATCCTTTCCATTGGTGACATGAGACTTGTTTATTTTGTATTCTTATGTCCTTATGCACTCTAGTTTAGTTGTTTTATCATTCCTAGTTTAATTCTTAGTTTAGTCTTTTATGATTTATTCTTCTAACCCTTTCCTTTACTGCTATCTTGATTAGCTAACCCAACTAAGATTCTAAGCACCTCTATTTTTCTCATCTAGGTGACCAAAGAGGTGCAACAGATTGATGACTCCACTGGGGAAAGGTATCAATTTCCTACCCCATTTGGGTTATTTTAGTTCTTCTACCTTTTATTTAACTTGGAGGTACCATAACTTTCCCAAGCCGACCTACAAAAAGTCGAATTTGAAGCTGAATTGAGAGATTTTCATTCGGAATTTTTCTTCAAAGTCGTGTGTCAGACGTGGGCAAGTTTGTTAACCCATAGACGTGTCTTTAGCACATGTGTGCCAAACCCATTATTCTGCACAATGCTCTCTGCGCACCTGTGCCCATAAGTCTCTTTCAGTTCACGCATTGGCGCTCAGAGCGCCTCTGTCTAGTCTGAGACCTATGCACCTATGCAAAAAATACACATTGTAAGCCTTTTGTGATTTTTGGAAGGCCCCAAGCCTCCTTAAAATGGATTTCATGCACATTGTAATTTGCACCACACTTAGTTCCCTCTTCATATAAAGGGATTAGTCAAAACACATAGGCACTTAGGGGTAAAATCATAACTTTTCCTCCTTTTTGTGGTTTTGCCACATGGATGGCTTGCTTTGACTGAAGTTAATATAGAAACATTTTACATCACATATAAAACTTACATTGGGACCAGAAATTGGATAACAATCTTCGAGTATGTTCTTCTCTCACACTTCAAAGTGATCTTGAGAATCAGAAAGAGGTTGTGGGACAATTTCATCTCCCTTAAAAAGAAAAAATCTTTAGGAGAGGACAACAGCCCCCTCGGGACTCCTGTTAGTTTATTTTTCAAAACAAATCTTAAGATTGTAGTGGGCCCATACATGTCCACATGCTACAAAGATAGGATAGTGTTGAAATTTGCTTTCTTAGATTAACTCACTAGGGAAGTTTAAAGGTTTTGTAATGGGCCCATACATGCCCACATGTTTACAATCTAGGATAGTTTCAAATATTTCTTATATCAAATCACATTTAGGAAGTTAAAGGAATAGTAAAGGACCCACATGTCCACATGATAGTTTCCTAGGGACTTTAAAATTCTGTAAGGTTGTACCAATGACATTTAGTTAATTAGGTAATCAAAGACTTGTAAGGACCAAGCGAAGTCCACATGCAACAAGCTGACACCTAATTTATTAAAACTTGGCACACTTTCACTTGTTCACACACAATATCACAAATCACTCACATAGTTTTATCTAGAAGTTGTGGAGGTCAAAGTAAGTTTCCTCCAACGGGATTCCGAAACACCCCACCCTTTTCTTGGCAAAACTATCCACTCCCATTTAATTTCAACGAGGTTGGTTCACACCCCCAATCTATCACACAAGAACATCTAAAAGTTTATAAAAACTCACTAAGGTTTCCTCCATAGGAGGTGACAAAAGAATTTTTTAGTCTAGGTAGGATCTCGGGGATAGGCATCCAAATAAAACCACATTATCTGGTTCTCACATTTTCAAAACAATAGAAGTTGTCAAATAGGGAACTTTAAATCCTCCAAGTAAAGTGTTCCTAACACCATAAGGTAGGGAGATATCCAGGAAGGGTTGAAGGTCAAGGTCTGGTTGTTCTTTGCGTCCCCCCTTGAGGCACCCACCTCTTGGACGGGATCCAGCCTATGACCCATTTCTTAGGCCGAAAATCTAAATGCCACACTTTGACCAAGGTACCTAGTGACCAAATTTTAGGATATCTACCTAGGTGGCAATTGTGGGCTAAAATTACACCTTGATCGAATTTTGTGTGGCTATTGGGAAATATCGCTAGTTCTTTCGGGATATGCCTCCTCTACCCCTCATTATAATTTATCACTTCATCCTTCATTAGTTTATCTTCTGGTGGCTTCAGACCCCACTATCGAGTACTATTGGAAGGTCCAGTGCTATTTGAGAGGAAGGATGTTACGTCTTTTAGGACACAAGAATTTTGTTTTCTTTGTTCTCCCATGCGGACAAAATCCACCTATCCACATATATGCTTCCTTATCTAAATTTTTCTATATATGATGCTCTTCTGATTACATTTGATTGAGATATATTGTGAAGGTACAAAAATTGCAACAAAGGCTCTTGTTTATTTTATTTCTCTCAACACCATTCGCACACATTCACTCAGCTAGTCGGACATCATAGGGGACCCACAAAACCCCCGTCGTTCCAGATGCTTGCTAAATATCCCTCCTATTCTAGGAGGAGTTCCTAGTCTTTCCAACTCATCGGTTCCACCTTATTACACCCCTGTGAGTGCCACTATATTGGGATCATCTTTTCTTGGTTCCACCCTACTTGGGTTCACTTTCCAAGGTCAACCATCCACTCGCTCTCCTTTACATGGAGGCGGGAGGCCAACTTCTTCTCAAGGGGGAAGTACAAACCCACCTAGCCCCCTTCAAGGGTTAGATACTTAGAACACTCACACCATGGCTAGAAATAACCCTCCACCAACACTCTAGATGCCATATTTGGCTTCTCTCAACATACCATATCTAAGCAAACTCACCAATGATCCTATATTGCATGACCCCACATGACCTGCAATGCCTACCAAACTGCCTTCAGACATCCCCAAGTTTGAAGGAAAGGCAGGGGACGACCCTGCCAACCATGTCATGACTTTCCACTTACGGTTCTCTTCCAACAACATTATGGATGATTCCATATGACTACGATTATTTCAATGCACACTCACTGGCCCACTAGCCAAGTGGTATGTAGACAAAAAATTAGGGTCCCATGTGACTTTCGAGTCTTTGGCCAAAGAAACTTTTACCTTATTTCAATTACCAATCCGTCATGACAATGGTCTTGAACTACTCTCTGATTTTAAGAAAACCTTAGCCACACATATTGTTGATCACATTCACGAGTGGCGTCGATGATGTAGTTTGTGCAAAGAAGAAACCACCAAACAACAATGCCTCGATTGGTTTCTCATATCACTTGTCTCTCTCATAGGTAAAGATGTGGCTTCTACTTTCCCTCAATCAGAAGAAGAATCCATCAATAAGGCTCAACAATACGACCTCATCTATTCAAAATCATGATACTTGTACACAGTACTACTTGATCTCCCAAGATCCGTGCCATTTGGCCAAGACAAACCTGGGATGTCTCACTCAGTATATGGATTGATTGGTAACACTACACACCACAACCCACAGCCTCAACAACCACCCATGTATGGAACACCCCAATATCCACCGGCATATGGAGGAATCCTTTATTACCCTCCTCCTCCTTATCAACAACCATACCCTGTTTCCCTACCTCCACACATAAGTGGATCCCTTCTAGCACCCATAATACACCCACCTACCCAACCAAGTGCCGGTACTCCCTCTACCCCAGCCTATACCCTAATCACTAGAGAAAGTTCCATGCCTTCCTATGTACCTTATGGATCATTGCCACAAGACAACCCCTACTTTCCATTTCCTAGCCATCCACAGCCTATGGCTCCACCACAAGGACACCCACATGTTGGGGTTAATTTTGTTCATCCCTCTCCCATTCAGCAATATCAAAAATTTGAACAACTGAATAGGGAAAATCCGACCCATCAGTCGAATAATGCCAAAAAGAAAGGAAAAAACTAGAACAATAACAATTCAAGGCAAGGAGGAACTCACCCCCAACAAAACCAACCTGTTGGGGGAAACCAAAAAACAGGGAACCAAAACCCTCAAGGGGGCAATAACAAACACCAAGGGAAAAATAACAACAATATTTGGACCAACTTCCCTTGTGCCCTTTGTGGTGATTTTGGTCACTATACTCACCATTGCCCCCAAATCACCGACTTTAAATGGATGAAAGAATCTTTAAGTGGACCACGTCCCCCAGCACCACCTGCCCCCCAGCAGACCCCATAGAAATATGTGCAGCAACCACCCCCAACCGTGCTGCAAAACCCCATCACGCACCAGGGAGTAATGAACACCGAACAAGACATGTAGCCTACCCTACCACAGATCGGACAATGTCCCAATCCGGGCAATCCTGTTGATTGCACTATCCTCCTCACTAGTGAAGAACAAGTTCTTCTACAAGCATGCAGTCATCAATACAACACAACCCTTGAGTCTACTCCCACCACCTCAGATGCACCCCCAGTCATAACTGGGTCCCCCTTGATGATTCCTCTCCCTAATACTGACCCACCCCTTCATATTCCTTTCATCCCATTACACTAGAACATCCACAACCCTTAGGTTAGGGCGGCTCATAATTACATTTTGGTCGATGATTTGGCCCAATCTCCTACTGCTATGTCAGTCTTAGAAGTCCTTCAAACTTGTCCTACTCAATGAAATTCGTTACTTTTCGCCCTCAGTGTAGTTGACCCTGCGGATACTTGACTCATCACATTTGATCTCGATAGCGGAGAACCTCACCTCCCCGCTCTCATCACTTTTCAAATATCAGTTAAAATCTGGAACATTACATTTCACCGTTGCATCATTGATGAGGGTGCATCCACATGCATCATGTCAAAATCTGTATGGCAGAAACTTGTTTCCCCTAAAATTATACCATCTACCATTACCTTAAAAGCCTATGACGGATGACCATCTTCTCCCGAAGGACTCTTCCAAAATGTCCTCATAGAACTCGGGGACAAGACCATTCTCATTGACATTGAAGTTATCGATGCCCCACTCGATTACAATATCTTGTTTGGTTGTAGCTACATGTATGCTATGAAGGCAATTGCCTCCTCTGTCTTTCTAACCATGATTTTCCCCCATAAAGGGAAGATCATTACCATTGATCAAGTTTCTCATTATGAGCTCAACCCTTCATCCAACATCGATAACATCCTCCCTTTCATCCACACAAATCCCGATGCCTATCCACTCATCAAGATGGGTCCTGAAATATTCAAAGACCCATCTTTGTTAGGGACATACCATGGAGCACCACCACTCATCCCTCCCTCATCCCAAGTATGTGTCGTATCCTCCAACGGAATGACAACTGAAGATACTCTCCCTCCCACCGAGGCCTATTTTATCCCTGACGTCCCACTAGTCATAGATCTCCTCCCTCAAGAATATCCTGAGAACTCATCAACTCCACTAGTTCATGATTTCACCTCACCTCAGGGCCATATCCCTATTTGAGAAATAGTTCCCCAATCCATTACTCAAATCTCCTTCTTCTACCCCCCACCGAGCATCCAAGATTTTCAAGTAGTTGCAACACTTACCCTTCCCAATATGGTGCTAGAAATTCTAGTATGGTATCTACATCCACCAACAATGGTTCCTCAACCATCTCTCTCTCCTCAAACCGAAGGTGTCCCGATGCAAATTCCAGTACCTACTCTAGAAACAACACCGTTACCCCCTCTTGCTAATGCCACCACTACACTTTGGGACAGATGAAATAAGAAAGAGCCCATTGCTCCCCTCACTCCTTGCATCCAACCCCCTTGTGCACTCTGTGAGAGAGAATGACAGCCCACTAACCAACATCCCTCTCTCCCTGAGCTATGTAATCTAATCCAACTCCCTCATGTGACCACATTTCCCATGGCTTCATCAAGCACACCCAGTACCACCACAATGTCGTCCACTGCAGGAAATAAAGGACTGTGAGCCAAATTTGTGTGTGCCATATGTTCAGAGTATGGCCACTACACTCATCATTGCCCCACCCTACCTCATTTTTTATAGACACTCGCGGCAGTACACTAGAGTTTTCAACAAAACCCCTCTACCTCCATGTTTCCAAGTACCCAAAACACTAACATCCATTATGTCACCACTTCAGTCAATGAACGTATGAGGTGTCCTTTCACCCTATGTGAATCACTGGATCATTTTACATATCAATTCCGTATGATCATCGAATATAGGTGTCACCAAATGGCCCTTATTCAAAATGCTACACCCCCTCCAGTATTAGCAGAATTAGTGATTACCCCTACTCCATCTCCCGAGGCTATCCTTTCTCCTGAACATGAAGCACTCCCTAATCCCCCATGGTTCTTGGATGACTTATATGAGGATTTACCCCTAAATCCCCCCAATTCCCCCGTTCATTTCCCCATGGAAATTTTACACCCGACTACCATTTTTAACCCTCAGTATCTCGATATTTGGTTTATGTCGAGTGAACCATCACAATCTCCTTGCATCACTCCCCCTACTTCTTCGTCACCCGACGAAAATCACACGGTGACATTCACCGATATGACTCTTATGGGTCCCTTGTTTTCCCGACAATTCCACTGTGACAAGGACATACTCAAGGAATTAAACACACTCGACTATTCATGGGATGCACTACACCAAAGATCGCTCTTCTTTTCACAGGAAACCTTCACACCTCCTAACCAACACCCCATATACGCAGTCGAAACCAAGGATTTTATCCCATCAAGTCATATCAACTGGTTCAACAACCCTATCCCTGCCCCTGATGCTTTTGAAGAAGGAAATATGGCCAACATTTCCCCCACCATCAAAATTGATATTTCCATAAAAAATGGAGTCGTCGAGGAAATCACTATTGGCGTCGCATGCACTCCTGAAGAAATTATTTCTTACAAAGATCTCTTCCAAAAATACTGGGACATTTTTGCCTAGTCATACACGAAGATGCCTGGCCTTGACCCCTCTATCATCGAACATCGCATCGACACTTAGCTTGATATCACACCAATCTGCCAAAAACATTGGCTGTTACACCCATCCGAAGCAGCAACCATCAAGGCCGAGATTGATAAATTATGTGCCATCGGCTTCATTTACCCCATCACCTATACGTCATGGATCTCCAACCCTATCCCTATTAACAAAAAACAGGGAACTATTCATGTCTGTACAGATTTTCGCGACCTCAATCATGCATGTCCCAAAGACAACTTTCCCACACCCTTTATCGATCAAATTATCAATGATAGTGTCGATCATGAGGCGCTATCCTTCATGGATAGTTTCTCTAGCTACAACCAAATCCAAATTCACCCAGCTAATCAGTACAAAACCATGTTCACAACCCCCTGGGGTACTTTCACATATCATGTCATGCCTTTTGGCCTCAAGAAAGCTGGAGCGACATTCCAATGAGCCATGACATACATATTTCATGATCTATCTCATATCATCCTCGGATACTTGGATGACCTCACCGCTCGATCCAAGAATCACACTCAGCACCTCGATTATCTACGAATCATGTTCCAAAGGTGTCGACAGTACAATATCCACTTGAACCCCCTCAAGTGTGTATTCTGCATCATTGTTGGGTGCCTCCTTGGGTTCAACATTTCCTGAAGTGGCATTACCATGGACCCTCTCAAACTCTAAGCCATCATGAAAATTTCCCCTCCGCGAAATTTACGCCAACTGCATAGCCTACAAGGAAAAGCTAACTTTTTATGATGCTTTGTCCCAGATTATGCCACTCGAGCACACGGTTTCCTTTTCTTACTATGCCAAGACATCCAATTCCACTGGGATGACCATGCCCAAAATGCTTTCGATGATCTTAAAATGGCACTTTCCAACACCCCTTTGATTAGTCCATCCGACTATAACCGTGACTATATCCTCTACATATCGGCCTCAACCGTCTCAATAGTAGGAGTTCTCATTCAAATAGGGGATGATGATCATGAGCATGTCATTTACTACATTAGTAAAAACTTCTCAGGGACACCCTTGAAATACAATCACGAAGAGAAACTAGCCCTTGCAGTCATCCTCGCAGTCTAGAAACTACACCATTACATTTTTCTTCGAACTACCAAAGTCATAGTAGATTCCAACCCCATGCATTACTTTCTAAATCATCGACAAATTAACGGTAAATTTTCTTGATGGATCGTCATCCTCCAGGAGTACGATCTCGAATTTTCAACACCCAAGAGCAAGAAATCTCTCATCCTCACCAAAATCATCATGGGTTTCCCCTCCGATATTACCAGTTCCCCCATCAATACTGACTTCCCCGGTGGACATCTTTTTTACATCCCCTTGGATGACCCTTGGTATGGAGATCTTCTAATCTATCTCTGCACACAAAAATTCAGAAACCACCTCTCCAAAGATGATCGTCGACATATTCGTCACCAGGCATCCTGCTACTCCGTCGATGCTTGACTATTGACGAGGCCAATAGATTCTTGAATGACTGCCACAGTGGTGCTTGCAGGGGCCATCTCTTAGGGATTTCCACCGCCCAAAAAATCATCCACGCAGGTTACTTTTGGCCTAAATTATTTCACGATTTCATTCATGTCGTGAAGCGATGTGATAAATGCCAACTTAATTCCAACAAAGCACGCACACCACCTGCTCTTCTACACCCAGTCATTACCGCAGACCCATTTTTTAAATGGGGCATCGACTTCATGACTTGCAATCCTCCATCCAACAATGGACACAAATACATCATAGTTGCAGTTGATTACTTCACAAAGTGGGTCGAGGCCATGCCTACCTTCAACAACATTGTTGACACAATAGTGCATTTTTTCTTTAACCACGTCATATCCCACTTTGGAGTACCACTACAACTAGTCTCTGATCATGGGAAGCATTTTGAGAATGAGATTTTCATTGCACTCTCATCTAGGTTAGGATTCTCCAATGAATTCGCCTCACCATACTACCCTCAATCCAACGGACAGATAGAATTTGTTAACAAGGTCCTCAAAAACATGTTGTAGCACACGGTTAACAAACATAAGACCAATTGGCATCATATGTTATTTTCTGCGCTATGTTCTTACCACACAGAAGTCAAAACTGCCACTGGTTTCACACCATTTCATCTGGTCCATGAAGTTGAGTCCACTCTTCCCATCGAGTGTGAAATTCCCACCTTACACACCGCTATCAAGCTATTACCCGACACTGCTCCAATGGAGTAGCTTTTTCTGAACTTAGAGTCCCTGGATGAGGATTGTTGGTCCTCATTAGAGAACAATGAGGCAGCCAAGAAATGGTCAAAATCCACCTTTGATCACCACGCCAACCTTCACTCATTTAACAAAGGGGACCTCGTCCTCACTTACGATGTCGCTCACGATACCCTCAGCTATGGAAATTTCAAGTCCCTATGGAATGGACCATACATCATCCAACATTTCCTCACTAAAGGAACATACATCATGGCCTCCCCCGAAGGCCATCCTCTCAAAGAACTCGTCAACGGGTTGTACTTAAAGAAATTTTACGCCTAAGCATAGCCATACTACACTAGGCTTTTTCTTTTTTTGGTATGTCTTTTGTATAGTTTTTAATCTTCTTTTATCCATACCTCTCATCTAATCTATCACTCGTGTTATTGACATATGCCACCCCCATCGGCCTACCACATCGGTTACGCCGACGAAGCTAGCCGTTGGACTCAGAATCTCGCTTCGGCTACCTGAGACCTCTATTCACCTTCACATGACCTTCTCCACACTAGCGGCATATGTTTAGGCTCAACCACCAACAATCAAGCAGAATACACCACCATCATTGGTCTCCTCATTGAGTCCAGTCATCATTGTATTCATCACCTTATCATTTTACTTGATTCCTAGTTGGTTGTCCTCCAGCTCAATAACATGTACCACATCCGCGATCCTTACCTCTTCCACAAATACCTGCAAGTTAGACTGTTATCTCGACAATTTGATTCCATCACGTTCACACATATTCCAAGACAATTTAATCAAATAGCAGATAATATGGCTAACCTAGTATTAGATTGGCATTTATCACATCAATCTACCAGTACGCATACATCAAACATCCATAATCTGTCATAACATATACATTAGACATCATAAACAAAAAGCACACAACACATGTACACATTACCAAGATCCCAAAATGTATATACATATATATAGGTCAAAATGTCATAAGTGTTTACAAAAATAGTACATCGCCCGTAGGCAGGTGAGTCACCTCATCCCTATCAATAAAAAAATGGATGTCACAACTATACAAAATGGGCTCACCAGCCCATATCAAATACAAAAAATACATATCTAGAGGCCCTCAGGGCACCTCTAGTGCTCCAGCACTAGGTCCTCCCTTTGGCGGAGGTACCCCACCATCTCTAAGTCCCTCAGGTCCCGAGGGAAACCACCGAGTCATCGCATCTCTGGTTATAGCTTCTCTACAGATTAGGGTCCGTGACTCTTTTGACATCCCAATACACTGCTCCAAGATCCCCTCATCCTGGATCCTCACCCACATCCCCTCGGGTACTCCCCATAGAACCGCCTCTAATCAGCGGCAGAAATCATCAAACTCTCCCCTGGCCTCAGCCAGAGGAGCACATGATGGCCCTGCACTAGGGTCATCATAACGACACCTCCTGGTTGCTCTATCATCATCACCAGGCCTTTCCCTAACATCCTCTCATCACCGCCTCTCCCCTACACACGGCTCTACCCGCGGTGGTCTCACAGGCCCCTGGAAGGATGGCGCTCTAATCAACTCTACCTCCCATCCATGCGGTCCCACATCTACATAAACAAACACATGATAGCATTAGCATCCATACAAATATCAACCATATTCTCTACTACCTAAACAAATAAAAAAACAACAACACAACATCATACCTCGACGGTCGAATACCTCTCTTGGGGGTAATATCATCTCGGGCTCATCACGAAAATATACCCCACTGTATGGAAACTGTAAAATGATCTATGGAATCTGACGCCACACCTGTGTAGCCTCTATCATGAAGTAATGGCCACCCTCACCACCCCCATGAAGAACCAATATCGTCGCCCACCGCCGTAGTCATGGTTCTCGTGCCCCTGGTGGGTCTAACAAAACTCTCGGGTGGAACATAGGCACCCACTCTAGAAACCAAGCCACCATGATATATTCGAAATAAAAATCCCCTGACTTGGTTTCTCGACACCTGGTGAGTTGTCCCACCATCTTGGCATGCAACATCAAGCCTCAGGCAAAATGCTCACCCCCAGTGCCTGCTACATGATCCTCAACTGGCCTCCACTAATCTGCTGAGTCATGAACAACCCATACACTCTCACAATCATCACTTCCACGCAATGATGTACCAGGGCATCCATCGCCCCAATCCTCACCATGGACCCGGACATGAAATCCTCTCCTGAACGATATGCCCAAGCAAGGGTAGCCAACTTTCCATCTCCAATTATCACTAGCTCGGCCGGTAGCAGCGTTCCCCAAAAAGGGAGCCCAGTCAGAAAATAGACATCCTCCTTAGCAAAGAATGCCAAGTTCTCTCCATGCACAATGAAACACTGCAAATCCGGACTCCACATGGAAATCAAGAATTGCAACATATACTCCTGTGCCCTCACCAGTGGACACTCAAACAACTTCAGCAACCCACAGGCCGCTAAAGCACCATGAACCACCGACTCCTCATCCCTCATGGCCTCCCTTAGTCAGGCCCAATCCCTCTCTCTCCAATGGATCGACATCATCCCAAATGATCACCTTCATCCACATATACAGTACTCAATCAACCATCACAACTCATCAAAACACCAAAAATATCCCAAAAAAGATAAGTTATTTTCACCCTCAGCTTTGCCTCAAGGGTCGCGGCTATTTTCCCCACAGACGTGCACTCATGCAAACTTGTTCACCCCATAGGCACGCATGTATGCACACATGTTCATGCCACAGGCATGCATCAGATGCGTGTATGTTCACTACATAGTGGCACATTTATGTAATATTGTTGGAAACACAGCTGCGCGGCTGTGCATCGAACAAGTGTGCATCCCATGTGCACCTATCTCCCAAATTGGGGTGCACCCATGTGTGATTGTGCCCATTACAGCCACACACTCATGTGTAGGTTTCCATCGATTGTCTGTGCATTTGAGGGGCCCCACTCCCCAAAACCCATTGTACGACCATCCGTACGGTCCTACCCAAAAATTGACATCTAACTATTGTACAGGAGGATGAGACCACTAACCTGACTCTCGCACCTCCCAGATCAACTTCTTCACACTCCCAGAATCTCTGAATCTTCTCTGGAATCTCATCTCTGATCACTATAGCAGCAAGTACAAATGAGGTGGCAATGTGGGCCCTACAGCTATATATAGGCCCTTTTTTCCAAAACTTCCATGCTCAATTCCAGGAGCTCCGAACATCCATTTTTCGATACATCTTCAGCCACAGGATCAGAATCACGTTGCCTACACAGTCAGGCTTCCCAAGTCACCATCCATCTCTGGCTCCCGAGGAGCCATTTTCTCATACCACGTTCAAGTACACATGCTCATGTTCAAAATTGTCAAATAACTGTCATATGTTCATTATCTTTAGATATTGTTCATGTCGGGTATTTGGTTTTCATGTGTGCAGGTACTTGGTCATCACACACCAGCGCGACCCCTTTAGGTATATAATCGACACTTGCATGTAATCATTCCCTCTGAATCTCAATTGCATCTCCAGTCACACCCTCTGAAATTTAACTTTAGGGTCCCTATATCCGGCTCTGCAGTACTGTCACCTCCACTACATTTTGGTATTGTCACCCAGTAGCACTCTCCCCCATATGAGTTCTCCCATTCATAGTCCCCCGTGGCACTTTGACACTCATGTCATTTTTCACCCTTTAAGGATGGGAGTCTCGATAGTCTTACGCATTTTTGAGAATCATCCACATATTCCTTCTTCTCCTTTTTCTAGCCTTCCCAATGGAATCTCAGGTTGTCTTATAACAGTTCTATGTTGACTGCACCTCCGCGGTATCATTAACCATCCATTTTCATCCAAAATCAGTTTTCCCATCTCCGAATTCCCCTTCATTCATTTACCTCATACAGAGACCCACCCATGGGGCCCCTCACCCTCCACCAGTCCCTTACACAACTTGTGCCCTCCTAGACCAAGCCATCTTGCATTGGGGCACCCATTTATGTATTTGTACACTCATCCCCAATTATTTATTTATTTGGCACTTGTACAAATCCTTTGTTTTCAGCTTTTACATAGATTTTTGTCGTCACCTTTGACGACCTTCTTCCTTTTTGGAAAAAACAACCCATGTCGCTCTTGGTTGGGGCATCCATTATATTATACTCCTATTGACATAGTCCATAAACCCCTGAGTTCATTCACTTTGTCCCACATCTAGTCATCCCCCTGACACTCGACCTAGTTGTACGGTTGCTGCCACTTCACATATATCCCCAACCAAGGGAAATCTTGAGTCTCCAAGCATATTGAATTCATCCATGTACCTCCTCAGTCCCTGATCTCATCCAGTGAATTTCCCAAAGCCATTTGATTCTTTGAGTTGTGTCTCCCTTTTTGTCAAAATTAGCACAGTTTTCAAAAGGGCAACCATATCTTGACTCTCATTCCCTTTATGATGAGGCATCTCAGATGGCACAGGGAGAACCATAATTTATCTCTTTTGTCGTTGAGCCCCATAAAATTTGACTTCAACACTCTCTCATGTTACGATGGGTCTTACTTTGTGACTATTGCAATTGTTTTTATATTTTCCAGAGACCTCTAAAATTTGTTGGGCCATCAATGCCCGCCAAATCCTTGATACTTCCTCCAAGCATCATTGATTAATTTTCAGAGTATTGTTCCTCATTAGAATTGTCCTCTGCTCTTATCAACACGCCCCCAAGTGCGTTGCACTCAACTTCACCAACATACCACTTCAGCTACGGTCCTACACATGTTTTGAGTTACATGTCACGAGCACGGGGCATGCCCACCTCATTTGTACACAATTTATTTTTTACACCTTCAGAAAGGTCGGGTCCCACAGGTTCCCCTCTACCTCCAACGGGTCACTCTTGATACTCTCGATGTCGCTCTTTCTTACAAAAGTACTCTTAGTAGAAGAAACATTGATGAATTTCAGCTATACGTATGCTCCTAACCTCATCCATCAGGGGGCATCTGTTATCACTGAAATCTCATCTGCACATGGTTACAGGAATCCAGCATATCCAAACAACTATTAGTTCACCCATGGACCAAAATTACTAAAAATGCATTCCCAAAGAGTCCAAAACTATACAACCAATTACAAAATCAGAATGCACTATGACTATATAGGGAGTGCACGCACATGCGCCATCAAGAAATGTAGGAAAACTGCACATGTGCATGATGCACGACTGTGGATGATAAAAGATGTGCACACCTGAGAATGGCGCATTTATGATATTGGTCATCCTCCCACCCATTTCTGGTTTAGCTTCCAAATCGATTTGACATCCAAATCTTGACTAAATCTGGCTGGGTGGCTGATCAAAGACCTAAGAGTACCCTAAAGGGCCCCTTGTTCACACTCAAAGCTGGTTGAATAATGCCTCAAAGTTATGTTATAAAAATAGGCCATGGGTGCACTACTTTTTGAAGGAATTCATTTGTAAGGTTATGATGCTGCTATTCTCTTAGGGAATCCTCTTTTATCATCAAGAGCATACTAGCACCATTCCATTGGAGCTATTCACATCACCCTTTGAGTGAATTATCTTGGGATTCTTTCACCATTTCTTTCAAGTTTTCAAATTGTAAGAAGAGTTCAATCTTGGGGGTCCAAGAGCCCTCCCTTGGAGGAAGAAGGGACCGAAAGTCCCCCTTTTTCTTTGGTGTTTTCTTTTTCACTAATACAATCATTTCCATTGGTGACATGAATCTTGTTTATTTCTTGTTCTTATGTCCTTATGCACTCTAGTTTAGTTGTTTTAGCATTCCTAGTTTAATTCTTAGTTTAGTCTTTTATGCTTTATTCTTCTAACCCTTTCCTTTACTATTGTCTTTCTTATCTAACCCAACTAATCTTGTAAGCACCTATGTTTTTCTCATCTAGGTGACAAAAGAGGCACAACACCATGTTTTAACCAATCCCATCTACTCAATCCTATAATGTTCCAACTATAAATGGAACCATTTGTTGGTTTGATATCTGAGTTTATACCTTTAACATGATTGACCCAGGGTTCAAGTCTATTGGGGTTCCAACAAAGCCTTTAAAACTATCGGCCCTCCTAGTAAACTAGAAGGCAACGTAGTACACAAGGTGAAATATGCAGCCTCACCCGAGATAGTCTTAATGGGTGACTACAATACTCAAGTGTTTGTAGTCCAGGATTGAGTGGATATCTGTTAAGTATGCACTAAGAGTTCTATTTAACTTATTAAAGAAATGTATGGTCATTCTCGATTATTCATGTAATATAATTAAATCATTCATTCATCATGCTAATATCTACTCATAAGCAGTGAAAGAGACACAAGCATTCAATCACATAACACAGGTTTTACTGTGGTTCACCCCCCCTGGGATATATCCACAAAGATCTATCTCTTAAGCTCTTCTATTATGGCAGTTCCAAAACTACAGTGTCATGTGCTTTGCAACTCATCCTCATTCAGGTCGAGATCTATTGAGAGGTGGACTAGATTGTACTAGGATCCTCAACCTGTGATATAACCCTCAAGATCTACCCTCCTTACTCCTCTATAGCTCAATAGCTTACAAAACTTTATTGGATTACATTAGTGTTTCTCCAAAACTCCCTAAAAGGTCTCTTTATCTCCACTCTATCGAATCCCTTTTTTAAATCATCCCTAAGAATCTCTATATATACATTGCTAGCTCATAAGCCATTACAATGTATTACAAAAACCCTAACCCTAACATCATTAGGTATTCCATGATTGCAAGTGTGTTTCTCTTCCTTCCAACTATTTTTTTCCTCGTGCATGCCTTCCTTCCCAAAAAATCATGTCTTTCTGATTTGGCCTACTTCCAACAGGCAAGGTGCCTCCAAAGTGGTCGCTTGATGAAGACACCCCTATTTTTATCGGTAGGCGTTGAAGGATGTGGGAAAATTTCTCCATAATTGTGTCCCTCTGTTGCATGAGAGTTTTCACAAGCAATAGATTAATATAATCTTTTTCTCTGTCATTTTTCTTTTCTTCCTCCATGGACGGTTTCTTGGGCGTATGAGAGAGATTTTCCTTAAGAGAGACAAGATCGAGAGCCAACTTTCTATACTCAAACCTTGTTGGGAACATCCACTGAAAAACAATCAAGAGCAACCTGCTCTGATACCACTGATCCGGATTATTTTCGACATGAAATGAGAGCGGAGATATAATAAAAAAATGTACAGAGATATCTTGGATATTCAATAATATAACAGAAATGTATCGAATATGCAAACATAAACACAGAGATATTGTTGATTAAGGTTGGTTGTCATTGATGTCAACCCTTGAAGAATGCCCCACAACACAAAGGTTTGGTTAATGGACCTAATATTATTTGATGTAAATATGACTCATTATTGTCTTGTCATGATTGATAAGAAGTAAAGATGGATGAACTCCAAAGTGGTCCCCTTATGGTGAAATCCCTCATGGGAAGACGTTTTGCGGAGTAAGAGAACCCATGCTTAATTGTGAAATAATGAGATGAAGGACAATGAATTTTGCAGGTAAACTATCCTAGATGGATAGTGCGTGTCATTCCATTTCTAATGGTATGTGGAATGTCACATAACTCCTCATGGTTATAAAGTTATGGCCATGAGAAGTTGGAGACCCCAGGTTTGGGTAATGGACCCAAGTTTGTTTGATGGGTAACGGTATGAGTTATGATATATTTTCAGATAATACTATTCTATATGGATAGTACATGTCATTCCATTTTTGGTGGTATGTGGAACTTCACATAACTCCTCATAGTTTGAGATTTATGGCCTTATGAAGTTGGAGGACCCTCATATGTCTTCTACAAGCCCCAAAAGGTCAAAGTAGTCAAAGTGGTTTAAGATATTTTAAAAGGTAAATAATAAAGTGAAGTAATGAGTGTATTATAATTCAAAGTGAATACAAAATAAATTATTTCAATAATAAATTTAATGGAGAAATTAGAAGT
>SNQJ01S0091003.1:87404-99302 GCA_010110895.2 Picea sitchensis | reverse complement strand
TTCTTCCCAATAAGAGCATTTGAGGAAGAAGCTTATGTAAAGCAATCTCAAGTTTTTGAGGTATACCAGAAAGAGACCCATGTATGCAGATATAAGAAGACCTTGTATGGATTCAAACAACTTGATGCAAAGTCTCTCAAATACAACAGAAGCGTGGTGAAAAATTTCTATGACAGAGATAGTGTATCATAATAGTTAGTCAAAAGTTTGGGATGATGGATTGCTAATCCATGGCAAACTCTCATGATGAAAGAAGAAGTGCTACTTGGATATGTTTCAGTTTGAGCCTTGCCACAATGTCATGAGCTAGCATGAAACAAAAGTGTTGAATTCGACCATGATATATATTGTAATGATCAGAGCTACATGAAGCCTTAAGAGAAAACTAATGTTCCATAATAGACCAAAGTACATTGAGATCAAGCATTACATTCTCTGTGATGAAGTCTAGAAAAGAGAAGTGGTTCTCCAATATATCTCCACAGATGAGCAGATAACAGACATTTTGGTAAAACCTTTGTCCAAGATGAAAATTTTGCAAGATGGGGCTTGTGGAGACGACTTCCTTATTGAAAAAGGAAGAGATTACTCCCAGGTTGGGAGGGAGCACTAATGTGTTATTGATTTATGGACAGTCATTTTTCGATTCGAAAAATGGTTCAGGATGAGCAGTTCCTTTCCATTTCGGAAAGTGGTTTGAGATTTCTGACGGACAAGCATTTTCCAGTTTGGAAAATGGTCCAGATCGGACAGTCATTTTCGTAATGAAAAAGGTTCGATAGATTGTTGATGTACCATAGACAATGATTCCCCTTGTGGTCAGTGTGGGGGAATGGTCTAGGACAATCATTCTTCTTGGCAGTCACTCTGAGTAGTGGTCAAGTAGAATGGTTCGCCTCACCGGATAGTCATTCTTTCGAAGTTCATAGTTGTGAGCAGTTTTGAAGAATGGTTCGTTTTAGAGGTTGGTGCAGGACGATCATTTCCATTAGGAAATGGTCCAGACATTCATTCCCTAGGGTAGACTCATTCTATATAGGTTGCACTATGTTTAGTGTCAGAGGAATGGCCCAGTTAAGTGAATGGTCCAGGTTCAACAATCAGGGACAGACATTCCCTAGGGCATACTCATTCTCTCCAGGTTGCACTATGACTAGTGCCAGAGGAATGGCCTAGTTAGGTGAATGGTCCAAGATCAGAAATCATGGACAATTATTCTTCTATGCTTGAGAAGAATAGTCCAGATATCCCATGGCTGATGTTTTATTGGACATATGCTCTTCCAGATCTCATAGATGTGAGTGAAAGAATGGCCCAAATGACTCAGTTTATATCATGATATTGTTTTTGTGCAGGTTGATATCATATGATATGATTGCTATGGAGATTGTATGTCTTTGGACAGTAGATGTATGCTACTGTGGTGGATGTGTTCCATTGGTTTTGACTATGTGTCACTGATTAAGTAGTTGCGTGCTACTTGGTGTGGTAGTGTACCATTGGATAATAGTTATGTACTACTATGGATAGACACAGTTGTGTTCTATTGAATGACATTGTTCGGATTGCCGTGTAGACTATCATTAGTGTTGAAAATGATTATCAGCTAGATGGATAGTCAATGTGTTAGTGGACAGACATTCTCCAGGTGGAAAATGGTCAAGGACATTTATTCTTCTAGGACGTATGTCTGGATTAGAAGAATAGTCCTTGTAGCCCATGGCATGGCTTCCAACATCTGTTGAAATAGTTATTCTTCTAGGGCATATGTCCGGATTAGAAGAATGGTTCTTGCATCACTCCGTGGAGTGAGTGACTTATTCAGTATCATGCCTGATTACTCAGATGGAGTATGGCTTCGAGAGATGATGCAGTTGATGCTATCAGATGATATTGATAATGATGAGGGTGCTCGTGATCTAATCATGAGATAGCCTGTATGGCTATGATGATGCTACCAATTGAATGGTATGTTTGTGCTCAAGACCATTGCTTTCCATACCTCCCTAGCTAGGAGGGAGTGTTGATATTGTGGTAGCTTTTGGAGGTATTAATCTCCACGTGTAACCCTGACAATAATAGAATATTCCGGGAAGCAAGAAGAAACCCTAAAGCATTGGACATAACCCTAGAAGACAAGTCGACTAAAGGAAATATTTAATATTGAGTGTTTAGCCTCCAGAATGAGAAGTCGGCCCACACAGCTAAGGAGAAACAATATAAATACAGGACGCCAGAGCTCATTTTAAGGACACAACTCGTGACTGTAGAAATGTAAGATGTAAGAGTGTGCACTGCAGAAACGGAGTAAGTGCGTAAGTCTGGAGAGTAGTTGCACCGGCAACTACTGCAACCTGTATTCTCGGTTTAGGCTTGGACTTTCTATTGGTTATGGTTTGGACTTTCTGCCTTGTGTGCTAGCTTTGGAGAGAAGTACGCTACATTGATTGGCTATTAGGCCTAGGGTTTATTTTCTAACAACTATCGCCTATGAAAAATTTCTTACATGTGGAAATCCATATTTGGTTTTAATTAATACGTGGTCCAAGATTAGTCTCAGCATCCGTAATATTCTGTCTTGAAAAACTTCCAACACTGCTTCTTTTACAGCACAAGGAATTGTAAGAGCACTTTGATCTAGGTCCACATGAATTGCATCCTTGTTCTCCAAGTCGGGGTTTGAAAGTTCTACTTTATTGAGAGCCCTGATAGCAGCATCTGCTACCCCAATCATGTCAGCTGACTTTTCCTTTGTACATAATTTCTTTGCAGTTTGATGACGATCTGGAAGATGAAAACTTAGAAGCTCATGTAAAAGACAACCATAATAATACTGGCTAAATAGAGCAGTTTGACTATGTAACCACTCCATAGTCTTTTCTAAGGTAGTAAGGACCTCTTTACTTAGAGGTTATGAAGGTGACCTCTAGGTCTGAGTAGACCTGATCCTTGACGAGCCCATAAAAGATTGTTGCATGGGAGGGTAGTGTATTTGTTGCCAGATATTCCAGTGGCCCATTTTTACCTGGTGAACTAGACAAATGACATATCTGGGAAAAGGCGACAACCAATTTGTCTGCTATACCTGTTACTACCATATGTGGTTTCAACTTCCTTATCAATTTAATCATCAGATCATCGATGTGGTGCTTCTCTTACTGTCACAATTTCAAAAGAACACTCTGCACTTGGTTTTTTCTCGATTGCCGAGGAAGTAAGCCACCTCTTGGGCAAGTTTCTTGTAATATTTTTATTGACCAATGCAAGATTTCAATTGCAACAAATCTTTGTTCATAATTCGGCCCGACTTCAACTTTTTTTTACAACAACCTTGTGAAAGAATCCTTGATGCGACCTGTCAACAACAGTTTATGAAATGTGTGGAATCGATTACTAGTAACCAGCAACTCTGTCAAATCGGCCAATAATGGAGTTTTAACTGATCAGGTTGATGTAATGGCTATGGGAATTTTTGGTTTTATGTTGAGGGTTTGTAGGAATGAGGATGTCTAGAAATGAAGTTTCAACTCATCAACACAGGTAAATGCACCCCAGGTCAGTATGGTGGTTGGAGAGCGTGCAATCACGTCCTTGGCCAACGTGGTGGTTTCAGAACGTATTTGGTTCAAGATAGGGTAATTACGGCTAGTTATAGCAACAATTAACATAATGGGAGTGATGGAAGCAAGGGAAATGATGGAACAACAATCGAGCTAATGCAAAATTATTGACACGACCTCCCTTGACATAGCGCGACCATACCTTGGTTTGTGGAATCATACTATATCCTATTCTGTCTTTCACGGTGCAGCAAGGTTCCATGATTTTCGAGCTTTGCAGAAATGTTTGCAATGCATCCTTTCACAACATTGTTTAGATATACCATGGGTGTTTTCCCAATCAGTTGAGTAACATCCTCTGCAATATCGGTCTGAGGTTCAACAGAAGAAATATCCTTGCACAAGGTAGTGAACCTCTTCCTTCCATTTTCACCCACTGCTGCCTTGATTAGGGCGAATCACGCATTCAAGCCACAACAGAGGAGGGTTCGCGGCAAAAAAAAATTCAAAAAAATACCCTCGACTTGATTTGTATAGTGTAAATGAAATGAACATGGTGCAAACGCTAATGATCATTCTTCCAATGCTCTTAAACAGATATGACAATGCCAAACGTTGATGTCAAGCTCTACACAATACTCCAGTTTTGAAATTTCCAAGAACAGGCCCTAGCGTCACTCCTGCTGGTACTTAAAAAAACAGTCACCTTTTATGGAAACTAGTGTGCATGGTTCAAGCAATCCAATACAGGATGAAAAAAAGTATATTTGCAATAATGGTGCACAGGGAACTCTCTGTACAGAAGCAGCAGTAAATTAAAGAGATAAAATTACAACACACCTGGAGTGGTTTTAATTGCAGAAGTAGACTGGTATTGACAAGTTCAAAGAGGCTTGCAATTTCACTTGCTACAGGATCACAATCTGCCACTTAATTCACAACCTTCTGGAGTAATGAGAACGCAATTCAAAGCTGTAGCTCCACCAAAATATCTGCTGAAGGTGACATGGAGTAATGGCTTCCCTTATATTGCTAAGAATAAAGGATGCATATTGTTGTGGGATGACGAAAACGTATTGGGATGGTTTTTAAACCAATTTCTGGACTTTATAATTTGCAGAAAAAGAGCCTATAAACAGTTGTGTGTGCCATAACCATCTTAGAATCTTCAATTTGAAATTTGCAATAATGAAGATCCTTTTATTTCTCAAAATACCATTGGCAAGGTAATAAACTTGTATGGAACAAAAATGATTTCGGCAAGATAAGGCTTCTATGCCTATAACACATGCATCTTGGACCATGCATTCTATGTTGGCTAACCGATGGTCTTTATAATAATGATGAATCCAATGTTTCAATTTATGCTTGTGTAAGATATAACCCAATACGCTGGGAAACAACTTGCTGATGGCTCTCTTTATGAATAAATCACCCTTTACGTTTCTTCTTACGAGTGCTTGGACTGGAAACGATGGTTCCAAAGTCTGTGGGTCCTCCAGATCACCATCCTTAGATGAAGAGAGATTTAGACTTCGTAGCTAATCAATGAGAGAATTTTATCCTTTGAGACAAATCTTGCAAGCAATAATTCCTTCAAAAACCAATTTATGAACTTTGGCTTATGAAGTCATATATTGGTCTACCATTTCTTACTTTGATACTGAGTTTGATGTCTTCAGATATAAAAATTTAGTTCAACCTTTGTGAAGAGGATTCATGTAGCAATACTTCTCCCAAAAGTATTTTGCCCAACATGATGTATTAAGACTCCAACCTTAATTGATATACCATATAATGAAAGGTTAGGTATGAAAACTCAAGCTTGTTCACATGAAAACCTTAGATGTAAAAATTATGGCTTGAAGAATACAATGAAGATCACAATTATGCCATCAACATGGGTTGTGCAGTCATTAGCATATTTACCACATAGTTTTGAACCTAATCCTTGCTCCCCGTTTTGCCTATGGTCTTTGCAACAATTTCCAACCTGAAGAAAATTGACCATAGATATAAAACCTTGGCTTGTGCACATTATTTTTAAGAGATGCAAAGATGATCCATAAAAATGATTAACATCTTTCAATACGGTTCCTCAAACTCTACCTCCGTCTTAGGGGAATTTCCCATTCTCTTAGCAAAATAACAGTTTTTTTAGATAGGCACCATAAGTTTTCAAGTCATCAAAAGTTGCAGCCTTATAATATCTTGATCATTGGATGTGTCTTGAGTGTAAATGGCCTCAGAGCTAATCAGTAACGCTCAATGAGATATGATGTTTTGCAATTGGTCAGTGAGCAAAACTAAAAAATAGCAACTAGAGAAAATGGAGAAATATGTGGAATTAAATGAAAATTTGTAATGATGTATCAAATCCCAAGGTGCGACAAGACAACAACCCAAATATAGCTTGCAACTTTTAGGGAATTTGCAAGTGAGTCCTTGAGATTATTTGATGTATCCAAAGCCTGAGATTCATTCATAAGATCAAACAAACCATGAAAACACAGGAGAATGGAAAAATAACTCTCTTTTATTCCTTCTCCATCCTAACTATTACAATTGAAGTTCAACCCCTTATAACTACTATCCGAGATTTTTGAAAACAACTAATTTTAGAAAAACCACTGCTTTTTTTTTAAACAGATAAATTTAGAAAATTCTCGCATGACTCTAAAACTAACCACTAACTAAGAGCTAACTAGCGTGACACTATTTTTCAACTCGTTTTTCTAATTAAGCTCATAAACTAAGAGGTAATTGATAATTGAAAAATTAAAAATTCCCGTAAAAACACTAAAACCCCAATTTGAGGCCTTATATGAAGGAATTTGGCCATGAAAAAGTGTCAAAACAATGTCCAACTCTTCGAGACGCAACTCCCCGTAGAATTTCAGCCCAAATGGATAACCGCGTCAAAATTTATGACCCTCGAAAAATCCCTAAAAAATCCCTACATCATTCTCCTCTGGTTGAAAAGAACGCAGCTCTTGCAAGTTACTATCTTCAAACTATTTCCATTTAATGGGATCTAGGTTCAACAAGTCACCCTCTGTAATCCACATACTCTTTGTTGGTGCTATGCCTTCCCACTGGACCAGATATCGGTTGTATTGGCCTTGTCGAGTATGAAGGGTCTTCTTATCTAAAAAATGTGCAATCTTTTCCTTTTTCTTGCTTGGAATGGTCTGTTGCCAATCCACCTCCGCCTTGCTATTATCACCCAGATCGTCCGCATGGAAGATATACAAATCAGAAATGTTAAACACAATGGAGATATCGAGGTCAACTGGTAAATCGACCTTATAAGCATTGTCATTGATTTTCTTGAGAATCTTACATTGACCAATTTTCTTATACTTCAATTTGTGGTAGGTTCCTCAAGGAAACCGCTCCTTCTGTAAATAAACCATCACCAAATCACCTTCATTGAATACCTGGTATCGTGGTGAGCATCTTTGATAATTTTGGTATGTTCATTATTAGCCTGCAATTTTTGTCTCACCTGTTGCTGCAACTGTTGAATGTGTTCTACAAATGCTTCCCCATCATCACCGATCCTATCCCCAATTGGTAGATGCACCAAATATAGGACACCCATAGGATTTCTACCGTAAACAACCTGAAATGGAGATTTACCTATAGATCTATTCACTGAACTACTGTAGGCAAATTCTGCTTGAGGTAAAGCCAAATCTCATTGCTTGGGCTTCTCTCCAACAATGCTCCGTAATAGGTTTACCAAACTCCAATTTTCCACCTCAGTTTTCCCATGTTTTTGGGGGTGATAGGCACTGTTGAACTGTAATTTAGTCCCCATTTTCTTCCATAAAGTCCTCCAAAAATGACCCAAGAACCGAGCATCTCTATCAGATGTAATAGCTTTTGGAACCCCATGCAATCTAACAACTTTGGAAAAAAACAATTCTGCCACCCTCGATGCATCACTAGTTTTCTTGCAAGCAATGAAATGAGCTATTTTAGAGAACCTATCATTAATGAAAAAAATAGAATCATTACCTTGCTCTGTGTTTGGGAGCCCCAACACAAAATCCATGCTCATATCTGTCCATGGACCTGTGGGCATTGGTAATGGCATATACAACTCCGTGTTATGTGAGTGTCCTTTAGACATTTGACAAATCCGACATTGTGACACATACTTGGTTATATCTTTTTTCATCTTTGGTAAGTAATACTTATCTTCGATTAAGGCTAGCGTCTTATCCTTTCCAAAATGTCCTGCCAAACCACTACTATGAAGGTCTCTGATAATATTTTCCCTCATTGAACCAATTTAGATGCATAGTTGGTTTCCTTTGAAGAGGTAGTCATCTTGCATAAAATATTCACCTTGATTAAGATCCATGTTCTCAGTGAATGGATTCTTCAATTATTCCACAATCTCCTGAAAAATCATGATCAGATGCATAGACATCCTTTAATGCAACAAATCCAATTACTTGATTTTCCATGGTTGTCAAAAGAACTATGCGCCAACTCAAAGCATCTGCAACTTGATTCTGCTGTCGTGATTTGTGCTTCAAAACAAAGGTGTAGCCTTGTAAGAAAGAGACCCATTTTGCATGTCTATTGTTCAATTTATTTTAGGTGTTTACATATTTTAATGCAATATGATCGGTAAATAACACAAAATCCTTCGGCACTAGATAATTCCTCTAATGTCGCAATGCTTGCACAATTGCATAAAATTATACATCATATGTGGAGTAGTTCTTTCTTACCTCATTCGATTTTTCACTAAAGAATTCAATTGGTATACCTGCTTGGCTAAGTACATCTCCAATGCCTACATGTGAAGCATCACAGTCTACCTCAAACACTTTATCAAAATTTGGTAAGGCTGATATGGGTGCCTCAGTTACCTTCTTCTTCAGAAACTTAAAACTTTCCTCAGCTTCTTGGGTCCACATGAATGTCTTTCCTTTGGTGCAATATGTTATGGGTGCTACAATACTGATAAAATTTTGAATAAATTTTATGTAAAACGTGGCCAGCCCATGAAAACTTCTTATTTATGTGATGCTCCTGGGACTAGGCCACTCCAAAATTGCTCTAACCTTCTCTGAATCCATCTTGACTCCCTCTGTCGAGATGAAAAAACCCAAGAACACCAAACTTTATTGCAGGAAACTACATTTCTTCAAGTTTGCATAAAGTTGATGTTTTCTCAATGCATCCAATATAATTTTTAAATGTCGCAAGTGATCTTCTTTTTGTTACTAAAAACTAGAATGTCATCAAAATACACAATAAAAAACTTACCAATATAAGGTTGAAGCACAATATTCACCAGCCGCATGAAAGTGCTAGGAGCATTGGACAACCCGAATGGCATCACCATCCATTCATATAGTCCATCCCTGGTCTTGAAGGCAGTTTTCCATTCACCCCCTTCGCAAGTCTGGATATGGTGGTATCCACTTCGCAAATCAATCTTACTAAAATATTTAGCTTCGGCTAGCACATCCATGATGTCGTCTAACCGCAGTATATGAAATCTATATTTGATGGTAATTTTATTGTTTTTTCTGCTATCTGTGCACATCCTCCATGTATTATCCTTTTTTGGAGTCAACAATGTTGGTACAACACATGGACTCATGCTTTCTCTTACCAAACCTTTCTTTATGAGTTTTGTCACTTGTCGGTTGAGCTTTGCATGTTGTGTAGGACTCATCCTATAGGATACCTGATTTGGTAAATATGATCTCAGGATTAGATCAATGTGATGTTGAATATCCCTCTTTGGTGAATGACCATCGGGTAGTTCATTAGGGATAACATCAACATATTCTTCTAGTAACTTGGCCACTTCAGTAGGAATTGGTATGTCTTCCATGACTCCTTTTTGCACAATTAACGCATAACATAATCTTGTTTCCTTTGTTTCCTTAACAAACTCTCTTTCTGAAAACATATTCTCAGTTTTTCCCTCATCCTTAAGGGGCAATAAGAAGACTTTCGATCCATCCTTCCAAAAGGTGTAGGTATTCTTTCCTCCATCATGCATGAATTTTCTGTCATATTGCCAAGGCCTCCCCAATAATAGATGGCATGAATCCATCGTAATGACATCACACCATACTTCATCTTTATAAGTCTTACCAATGGAAAACTTGATCAAACATCTTTTATTAATGGTGACTTCATTCCCCTTTTTGAACCATGCAATTCGGTAAGGATGGGGATGTTTTTCGCAACATAATTTCAACTTATCTACCATCTCTTTGGAAACCATATTCTCACAACCGCCACTATCAATAATAACTTGACATGCCTTTCCCCCATAAGTGCATCTAGTTCGAAAAATATTTGTTCGAAGCCAAGAATCTTCATTGTCGCTATCCTGCCTTTGCTCTTTTTCGAGAATCACCATTGACCTCCATATCATGAGACTCTCCCCCATATCAGGTGGAACTAAGAGATTCAATTCCTTCTTCTTCATTCTTAGCTTGGACCAAGTTCAAACCAGGTTGGTGTCCTTGCTTCGACTCTTGCATGTTATAACTTGGGCATTCAAAAGCTCGATGACCCTCTACACCACACTTGAAACACACATACGGTCCTCCTCTACCACCACCATAACCTCTACCCCTCTGAAATCCTCTTCTCTATGGTTGATTCAGGTTACGTTGTCGAGTATCTTCTGCTTTCTCATCTCCTTGGTGTTAGCACCAGAATTCACCTTTGGATTGCGGTAGAGATAAGCCTGATACCCATCAATTTTATATGTCACGATAATAAATTGGGGTGGTCGAATGGGCACAGACCCAGGAGAATATCGCTTTAACTTGGAAAACTAGGCCAGGCATGCACGATTAGGTGAGGTCTTGACCTAACTTCAATCAGGAAGTTGAGTTTAAAATGAGCAGAGGGAATACTTGGTGAGAATGGTGGACAAGATTGCTATGGGCATCAAGCCTTCCAATAGCTTGGAGAAGAAGAACAAGACCCTGAAATGTGTCAAGATGACATAGTCACAACAACACAATGATCAAACCTACATCACAATGCTACCATAACAACTCGACTAGATCCTCCAATTCCGAGCTACTCGGTGTAAGAGGGAGAAGATAACATAGAAAACTGCTTAAAACTGGTGATAATATTGCTATGATCAAACCTACATCACAACAACACAAATACCCTCGACTGGATCGTCCAATTTCGAGTGTTTTAACACAGTTGTTTACAAAGATATGAAAAGAAGTTGACTTTCATTAAACAAGAAGTCTCAAATACAGATACATAACCAGAGAAACCATTGCTTCATCAAAACTTTACAATATGGGAGCCTAGCTCAACCATCGACCCTTTACAAAATATCAAAAATGAGTATTTATACTCAAAACAAAAATCACAGGAGCATAGTCGACAAGCTGCATTAAAGGCATTGCATCTACATGCTTCCTGATAGACTGCGCATGCAGTTTCTTGTCAAAAACGGGCCCTGTCAGATGCAATCGTGTTTTAGGAAGGCTCAACAGTTGAGTTGACCTTCTTATAATCCTTTCTGGGTTTTCCATTTATGGTGGAAACGATGTTCAATCATCCCCTACCAACCTTAATAACTGCTTCATTGGAATCTAGAAGACCCAAGTCAATTCTACCTCTACCGGACGTGGCAACCTTATCATTCGTCATTTGGATCTAAGTTGGATGCTTACGAGGAAGCCTGATGACAGACGTGGTTGCAGACAAAGTGATGGGCGCACTCGGTATGGAGCAGCGAACGAGAGATGGCCAGGTGGACAACTATTAATGGACGAGGAGACTGAGGATAACGTGGGGACCACATAAGTGGAAGCTAAGGTGTAATGGGATGGAGGCAACGTGGAGCAAGGGGGCACAGGTGGCGGAAAATGAGGAAGGGATAGTTACCGACAGGACAATGAGTGGAAGACAGATGGCAGGAGCGGAAGCGATGAGAGGTGGCCACTTGTCGGCCCGAGATAGGGTACTATGTGCACATGTGCATATCGGGGCTGCGAAAAGTGGTTTCAAACCTCCCTGCTTTTGGGTCTGATGTGTGTCTTTGGCCGACACGTAGAACCTTCATAAACCATGGTTGTTTTCCCCGGCCCTCCCTGCCTTTTTTTATCGTGTGCGCATGTTGAGGCCCTGATGTGGCCCTTGACCGTTGATCTGGGGCACTTAGCTCTTGACCGCCTAGATTTGCGTGCATCTTATCATGTCGCGCCAAAACGTCACATTGCACCTCTGACTTAGGATATAAGCCGAATGTGGGTTTTTTGCCTGCTTTCTTTAATTATTTCACCAAAGAGCCAACTTTCGAGGAAAACAACCCCCC
>SNQJ01S0091003.1:73359-87354 GCA_010110895.2 Picea sitchensis | reverse complement strand
CCCTTTGCAAATAAATGTGATAACATTAGGATCCATGGGGGATGGCCTGCTCCCTATGAGATGCCAAGAACACTTTTTCAGTTCCAGTGCCTTACTGTTGGGCTATGGAGTCACCTATAAAACCGATAAAAAGAAAAACAATATTTACAAAAACATGAGAGCCACTTGTGGCTCAACTAAAGAACTTATTGAGAAAATGCCCATTTACAGGGCTGCCAAAAACTTGATCGCCTTCTTTATTCGATTGAAGGATTCTATGGATTTAGCAGTCCACTTTACTTTGTTCTCCTTCCCGAGCATTGCAGTGATATGCTTCACCAATTCAGCGAAATTTGAAACAAACCTCCTCAGAAAATTAATTTTTCCCAGGAAGGACTGAACTTCCTTCCTAGATCTAGGAAGTGATAAATCTTGTATTACTTCCACCCTGCTAAGAATAATCCTTACTCCCTCAGCAGATACTATATGCCCCATTAATTTCCCCTCCTTCATAACAAATAATGATTTCTTAGGATTCAAGGAAAGACCAAACCTCATGCATTTCAAGAAAAATTTCCTCAAATGACAACAATGTTCTTTATTAGATCTGGAAAAGACTGTTATGTTGTCCAGATATATGACCAAAAATTTATCCTTCTCCCCAATGAAGGCGATGTACATGGCTCGCTGCAAGGTTTCTCTTGCATTCATTAATACAAAGGGAATTTTGGCATACATGAATGTGCCCCAAGAAGTGGTGAAGGCTGTCTTTTCTCTGTCCTCGGGCAAAAAAAAGATCTGATTGTAGCCAGAAAAGACATCAATCATAGAAATCTTGGATGCCCCAGTTACCCTTTGTAGTATGTGTTCCATCTTTGGTAGCGGGTAATTGTCCTTTTTTGAGCTCCTGTTCAGATTTTTGAAATCGACACATAGCCTGATTTCTCTACTTTTCTTTCTTACTGGGACCAGGTTGGCTACCCATTATGAATATCTAAGGGGAACAATGATTTGGGCATCCAACCACTTCTTCACCTCCCTTTCCATAATAGGCAACCACATAGGATTTATTTGTCTTAATTTCTGCCTAAATGGCTTGSCCTCCTCTTTCAATGGGATCTTGTGTTCAATGACATTGGTGTCATATGTTCTGAGGTCTTCATATGTCCAAGAAAACACATCAGAAAATTCTTTTAATAGCTCAATATACTTGACCCTCTGCTCTCTTGACAAGCTGCTTGAYAGTTTGACAAATTTTGGGTCCTGCTCTGTGCCAATATTTCACTCGGATACATCAACATCCTCATCTGGCCCCTTAGATTTTACTGCCACATCATTATTGACAAAAATCCTTTCCAAAGGAACCAGTCCCTTTGGAATGTGATTACTCGGTAACTGCACAATATGATGATTATCAATTTTGTTTAGGAAAACATCAACATGGGGATCCATGTCAGAATCAAGATCTTGATCAATGTGTAATTATGAAAACTCGTCAACAATCTCCAGAAATATTTTGATTTCGAGATCATCCTCAAACACTTTCCAATGCTTGACATTGTCAGGTATGGAGGGTCTATACTTTACTTCTACATCATATCTGAGCTTGGGTGGCATAGGAACTTTGAAATTGCTTACTAAGACAACCAGAGAATCAACTACTGTATTTTCCTCTCTCGGAATGAATGAAATGTTGAAGGCCAAGAAGGAACTGTCAATTAGGTCCCACACTTCATTTCTATAGGTTCTGAGCCTGGGATGCTTAGCTTGATATAGATTTCTAATTTGGTTAATAATCAATTCTGCATCTCCAAACACACATATTTCTTTGATCCCCATGTCTTTTGCATCCCTTAAGCCCAAAACAAGAGCTTCATATTCTGCCACATTATTGGTAGCTTCAAATTCCAGTTTGTATGAAAAAGATATGGCTTCATGAGCTGGTGAAACAAAAACTACTCCAACACCAACAACATCCTTAGAGGAGGCTCCATCAAAAAACATTTTCCAAATAGAGGTGGGGGAGAAAGAAGCTTCAAGAAAAACCATGGACTTCTTTTTGAGCTTTAAAGCATGCTCAGGAGCATCAGAGAGCTACAACAGATTGCCCCCCAACTCAGTGTCCTACAACAGACTGGCCCCTAACTTGGTGTCAAGTGAAAATATAGGATGGTTGGTGGGGTTAGATTCATCACTAATAATATAGGCCAACTAAGCCTCTCTATACAGTCTTCTATGTTCCCCCCCAAATAGAGGAATGGTAGCATATGTGAGGTCCATATGCAAGGTTACCCCAAGCCTTTTTATCCAAGATCTTGACAAAAGCATGCCAAACTTGGGAGGAACATCAGCCACCATGATATCCATGACCACACTTTTCATGGGCAGCTGAAACAGGGTCACAACCAAGTCTTTGATGACCCCAAGACATTGCACTCTCTTTGAATCAAAAGAATACAAATCATGATAAGCTTTTGTGACTTCTAGTCCCAGTTCATCCATGGCAGTTTTGGGCATGAGATTATGAGACACCCCTGAGTCCATCGGGAAGTTATGCAACACCTTATCATGTATGTTCAGGGACGTGTCGAAGGGAGGGGATGAATCATCTATATCTTCTACCATAGGACCTAGGATGACTGTTGGCTTCTCTTCTTGGAGATTTACTGAGTCTGTGGAATTATTTGGAGCTTCAAGCATCAATAACTTAAAGAGACTTCTTTTAAAATCTTCATGCTTGAATAGATCTGAAAGGGGAATAGGGATTCTAATCTTTTGAATTTCCTACTCAAAACTAAAAGAGGAATGGGGTTTCATAATCTCTCTTACCTCTGGGATAAGGTCTTTGGCTTTTGGTGGAGGATTCTGAGCTTCCCCTTCTTTGCTATTGTTTGTTGCATCTTTAGTAGGATTCTCTACTATGGAAGGTTGATTAGGGATGTCAGGATTTACTTCCCTGTTCTTAGACCTGAGGTTATATTTATTGGGATTACTATTGTCTTTGTCTCCCTTTCTTAGCTCATTTATTTGACTGTTCATGAGGGAATCCTCGTAGGCAGATTGAGTCAAATGGGGAAAAGGGGAGGTGTCTCCAATACAATGAATTTTAGGATCTAGCTCTTCCTCCTCTCCTTATTCATCAACAACAAGGTTATTCTGTAGAGGGGTTTGTATTTTTCGATCATCCCTATCTCTGTTTCTAGGCTCTCTTGGCATAATCTGAGGAGCATTGTTATTCGGCCTCCTGAAGTGGCCTCTGTTATCAATATTTGGGACGTTCTTATAACCTTGCTTCCCTTCAAACTTCATCTTCACCATTTTTGCAGAAAGGGATTTCACCATCTTGGTCAATTCATCCACTTGAGGCTGGGATGCGGAAGAACCAGATGTTGAGGTCTTAGATCTTCCTCTTCCTCTGTCTTTGTTAGCTTTGTTCCTAAGTCTGTCAAATGCCAATACATTGGATTCTACTTCCAGGGATGCATCTTGCATATGCGCCAGGGAAGTAGACCTTCTTTCTCTGAGCGGGAGGCAGAAGTCAAGGTCAAAGGCACTGGCATAGGTGATTTTGGCAGAGGCTTCTGTAGGTTTTATCTATGCATGGATTTTGTTGTACATTTTATTGAATCATTTGGAGAAGTCATAGACTGATTCTCACTCTTTCCTCTTTAGGGAACCAAACTCCATGATATAATATATAAAGTCCTTTTTGTCCCTCCACTGCCTCAAGAAAACATCATCTAGAGCTTCAATCCCAACAATAGATCTAGGAGTCAATCCTCTAAACCACATTCTAACCTCACCATAAAGAATCTCATCCAGACATCTTCATTTTCAATATTCAGATTATCTGCATAACTGGAGAAGGCAAACAAGGTGCTCTTCAACAATTATGTATTCTTCTCCAGTGAAATTGGGCATATATTTAAGGTAATCTCCAGCAGGGAGAGCATTCATGGGATGAGGTATAACGAGGGGAGCATATCTTGCAGACACTATGGCATCCATTCTGCTTCTAGGAGGATTATCACCTGCCATAGGGATATAAGGTGGAGGAGAATTAGGAGGGGAAGGGGTTTGAATGGGGGAGACTGGAAAAGAGCTTCTTGGAGGAAAAGGAAACAACAGAGGATTTGGGGAAAAAGATGAAGGGCTTGAGGGAAGTGAGGTTCCTCCTTCTGTGGTAGTGGAAACAGTAATAGGAGGTGGAGTGGTGAAGCCCGGGGTAGGAAAATATTCTGAGACGCTGGGTATAAACCACGATATGACCTCAGGAGAGAGAGGAGTGACAATGGTTTCTCCCTCCAATCCCAGACCAGGAGGGGAAAAATCAACAGGAACACTCCCAAAATTCAAAGTTCGGGAAACTCCAACATAAGGTATAACATAAGGCTGAAAATCAGAAATTGGAGTTCCTATAGGATAATGAAAACCATTAGAAATACCTGGTTCAAYAGTAGAAGTACCTTGATGAAGGGCCTTTCCCTTTCTGATAATTTTCTCTGGGTCAGCTTCAGGTGTTGCCAAAGGGATCTGTGGAGTAGACCTYGTGTGTCTGCCTCTGGAAGCCATAGTTGAAGCAGTGGAGTTGCCAATAGATTTGCATCAATAGAATCACCACAATGGAGTCACCAGGTGCACAATTGCAATCTTGATGTACTGGGTTCTGATGCACCTTCARAACCAGTAAGCTTTGTCATTCAATCCCAGGGAAAATCTTCAACTTCATCCTCGACAATGACACMATAAATGTTAGCACCAAAAKTCACCTCTGGATTGCGACAGAGGTAATCCTGATACCCATCAGTTTTGTATGTCACAATAATAAATTGAGGTGGTCGAATGGGCGCAAACCCAAGAGAATGTCTCTTTAACTCAGAAAACTAGGCCAGGCATGCATGAGTAGGTGAGGGCTTGACCTAACTTCAGTCAAGAAGTTGAGTTTAAAAGGAGCAGAGGGAAGACTTGGTGAGAATGGTGGACAAGACTGCTATGGGCATCAAACCTTCCAACGACTTAGAGAAGAAGAAGAACAAGACCCTGAAATGTGTCTAGATGACACAATCACAACAACACAATGATCAAACCTACATCACAATGCTACCGTAACAGATCGACTGGATCCTCCAATTCCAAGCTACTCAATGTAAGAGGTAGAATATAACACAGGAAACTGCTTAAAACTGGTGATAATATTGCTATGATCAAACCTACATCACAACAACACAAATACTCTTGACTGGATCCTCCAATTTTGAGTGTTTTAACACAACTGTTTACAAAGATATGAAAAGAAGCTGACTTTCATTAAACAAGAAGTCTCAAATACAGATACATGACTAGAGAAACCAATGCTTCATCAAAACTTTACAATACGGGAGCCTAGCTCAACCATCGACCCTTTACAAAATATCAAAAATGAGTATTTATACTCAAAACAAAAATCACAGGAGCATAATCAACAAGATGCATTAAAGGCATTGCATTTGCATGCTTCTTAATAGATTGTGCATGCAGTTTCCTGCCAGAAACGGGCCTTGTCAGATGCAATCGTGTTTCAGGAAGGCTTGATAGTCGAGTTGACCTTCTTACAGTCCTTTCTAGGTTTTCCATTTATGGTGGAAACGATGTTCAACTGTCCCCTACCAACCTTAATAACCGCTTCATTGGAATATGGAAGACCCAAGTCAATTATACCTCTGTCGGACGTGGCAGCCTTATCATTCATCGTTTGGATCTGAGCTGGATTCTTACGGGGAATCCTGATGACAGACGTGGCTGCAGAAAAAGTGATGGGCGCACTCGGTATGGAGCAACGGATGGGAGATGGCCAGGTAGACAGTTGTGAATGGAAGAGGAGACTGAGGATAATGTGGGGACCACATAAGCGGAAGCTGAGGTGTAATGGGATGGAGGCGACGTGGCGCAAGGGGGCACAGGTGGCGGAAGATGAGGAAGGGATAGGTACTAGTGGGACAATGAGTGGAAGATAGATGGCAGAGGCAGAAGCGATGAGAGGTGGCCACTTGTCAACCTGGGATAGGGTACTATGTGCACATGCACATATTGGGGTTGTGAAAAGTGGTTTGGAACCTCCCCGCTTTTTGGCCCAATGTGTGTCTTTGGCCGACACCTAGCACCTTCATAAACCATGGATGTTTTCCTCGGCCCGCCCTGCCTTTTTTATCGTGTGCGTATGTTGAGGCCCCAATGTGGCCCTTGACCGTTGATATGGGGCTCTTATCTCTTTACCGCCTAGATTTGCGTGCATCTTATCATGTCGTGCCAAAACGTCACATTGTACCTCCGACTTAGGATATACATCGAATGTGGGTCTTTTGCCCACTTTCTTTAATTATTTTTCCAAAGAGCCAACTTCTGAGGAAAACACACACCCCCCCCCTTTGCAAATAAATGTGATAACACTTGGGATGATTCTCCTCTTCCATAGTTAAAACCACCTTATGAGGCAGACGATATACCCCTCCTTGATCCTCTATTCCTTTGAGCAAATTTTCGGTTTATATTTTCCTCGGCCTTCAAGGCTAATTGATATGCCTCTTTGATGCAACCTCCCTACTCTCCCTCGAGGCTGAGCGACCTCCCGGTCAAGAATATTCAATTCTCTCAGCCAAATCGGCTCTCTAAAACCTTGATGGTCTCACTTTGTAATTAAACACATGCCCTTTCAACTTTTGGTGCAGGTCCTATGATACCTGCAACCTCTTCTTTCGTGCTCTTGAAATATATAGTTTCAGGTGCTAGCTCCTTTTCCATTAGCCCCTTCTTGCATGTGACCTCAGGCGATGACCTCACGTAAGCACGTGATTGCGGGGTGGCCAAGAGTGGTTTGAGACCACACTGATTTTCTCCCCATAATTCACTACCAGTTGCCACATATCCCTTTGGCAATATCATGGTCTTGATTGCGGCCCGCTCTAATATTTTTAAAACCCGATCACTTTCTATCCCCACTATTAAGCACGACCTTCGATCTTGTGATCTCGAGCGTTGCCTCTTGATCAACAACTGAGATCTATCCTCTTTTATGCCTTGGTCAAATTTCAGTCAATGACCCTTTTCCTCCTTTCGTAGGCACTCCCATATCTCCACGATCTATTGACGTGTGTCCTCCTTTCAAATCGACGGCTACGATTAATTTTGGCTCTTTGGGCTTCGAGAGTTTCAACTCTTGCACACTCACTTTCTGAGTGTTTTCACTCGAAGTCGGCGATCTGTTGACGCGTGTGTTTCACATATCGATGGTTGTGATTCACTCCGGCTCTTTGGGATTTGGGAGTTTCAACTCCTGCACACTCACCTTCTGAGTGTTTTCACCCGAAGTCTCCGATCTGTTGACACGTACCTCCTGGCGTCTAACGACCAGGATCTACTTCGGCCTTCGGCTCTTCGACGATCTCGCTTTCTCCTTGTCTACAAAACTTCTGAAGTGCTTCCGCTTCAAAGTTGTATATCTTACACCACCTGTCCCTCTTGATGATGAACGGTCCCTAACATCTTCGAGACTTCAGCGAATCCTCACTCCTTTATACACACAAAAACTTAAATCTCATGTACTTTTCCCAGATCCGATAATCTGGAACTATCTCGCTCCCTCCTGCATGGATCTTGACCGATAACTCGTGAAACCTTCAGAGCTTCACTCCCTTTGAAGATTTCCTCCTGCTATCTCTCCTAAGCTTGATCCCCTTGAGGATTTAGATCTCCCATGCACTCCTTGCGTTCCCGGGATCTTGAAAAACTCAGAACAAAGGATTTATTCGAAAGAAACTCTTCCCGCACTCCTTGCGCTTCTATGTTCTAGTTCCTCAATACTTAGTCGCCTCTAGACTATGTGCACTCCTTTCACTTGGTTTAAGTTCCCGTCGTTCCTTATGAAATCCTCTTATTCAATTCAAGACTCTATCGATGCACTCCTTGTGTACAATATGCATTCCTTGCATATGAGTTCTCAAAAGAGAAATGTTTGGAACTTATATAGTTCGTCACAAATTCATATGATTAACCATAAACAATCATACATAAACGAAATGAACTAAAACATACACATAATACACTATTCACTCAATCACACCTCAAAATGAACACTGTCCAAGGAATTAGAACAATTCAATTTGTTTTATTCATTCATGAAATAAATTACATCGTATTATAGTTCTTCACTACATCTTTCTTCTTTTCCTATCTGCTACTCTAAGAAAAAAAAACTCTCCTATATCCTGTTCTCTCTGTTTTTCTAATACAATACAACAATAATCTATCTAAGGAGTGGCTCCTCGAGCTCTTGTCCGTCCTGTCTGCAACCTATCAAATCAGTTTCTAACGGTTACCTACCTTGTCCTATTACAATAACTATCAGTTATTACCAGATAAGAGTTGACACTCTCTATCTGCAACTCCTTACAGTAGTACAAGACTTTACAAACAAGATATATTTAAAAACTTTGTTTCCAAAATATCTCAACTCCTCGTTCTGTTTTTGAGTTAAATGTTGATTTGAAATTTTGTCATGCTGAGATGTCATATCCCTCCCTCCACACTTGCTTCTTTGGCTTTGAAGGCGATGCTCCTGCATCATACTCTTCTGGCTAGAATATTCTTGGGTTCATGTCCATGAGCT
The DNA here is from genome assembly GCA_010110895.2 of Picea sitchensis. Taxonomy (NCBI): domain Eukaryota; kingdom Viridiplantae; phylum Streptophyta; class Pinopsida; order Pinales; family Pinaceae; genus Picea; species Picea sitchensis. The sequence goes on along the minus strand of SNQJ01S0091003.1, from coordinate 78,734 downwards.
CCTGCACTGTTTTTCCATGCTTCAAAATATCAGATTCAGTGACCCAACTTGAATCTTCAACTGGATGATCTTTCCACTTCACTAAATATTCAGGATATGTCATCCTCCTAGTCTTGTTTCCAACTCTCTATTCTATGATTCTCTCCATCTGAGGTTTTTCTGATGTGGGCATTTGTTCTTCCCACTGAACTTATTTTTGATCATCTGATTCTCTTGCATCATCCCTCTTGTAAGGATACATGTCTACAACATTAAATATCAATGATATCCCAACATTGTCTGGAAATCCAATTTCATAAGCATTGGCTGTAAATTTTCTAAGAATCTTGCATGGTCCTATCTTCTTCATCTTCAACTTGTTATGTGTTCCCCTTGGAAACCTTTATTTTCTCAAATGAGCTAAAACTTAATCTCCTACTTCGAATTGAACTTCTCTCCTCTTCTAATCAACTCTGTTCTTATATTTCAGGTTGTTGTCCTGTAGCTTCTCTTTGACTCTGTCATGGAGTTTCTGCATTTTTGTTGCAAAATATTATGCGCCAACACTTCTAAATTCATCTTGATTCAGATCTCTCAACTTTGTAATCCCTCTTGGTTGTATACCATAGACAATTTCAAATGGACTTTTTCCAGTGCTCCTGTTCACTGAATTGTTAAATGCAAATTCTTCTTGTGTCAGTATTTGATCCCATTGACGACCTTGCTCAGTGACTAAACTTCTTAACAAGTTTCCCAGACTCATGTTTACTACTTCAATCTGTCCATTTGTCTGAGGGTGATATGCTGAAATAAAGGACAAGTTTGTCCCCAACCTCTTCCATAGTGTTCTCTAAAAGTGTCCTGCAAATTTTGTGTATCTGTCTGAGACTATGCTCCTCGAAAATCCATGTAGTCTCACCAATTCTCTGAAAAACAAATTGGCTATGGGTGTAACGTCATTTATTTTCTGGCATGGTATGAAATGTTCCATTTTTGAAAATCTGTCCACCACAACATATATGGAATCACTCCCTTTCTGGGTTCTAGGAAATCCCAATACAAAATCCATATTGATTGCATCCCATGGACTTTCTGGAATTGTTAATGGTTGATACAAATCAATGTTTTGTTGTCTTCCTTTTTCATACTGGCAAATTCTGCATTTGTTCACAAACTTTTTCACCTCCGCCCTCATGTTGGGCCAATAGTATGAATTGCTCAGCTATGCAAATGTCTTATCATGACCAAAATGTCCAGCTAAACCTCCATTATGTTTCTCTTTCATCATGTTATCTCTCATTGAGCATCTTGGTATGCATAATTGGCTCCCTTTGAAAAATAATCCATCCTGGATCAAATATTTTGTCCATAGGCTTTTGAATCCCAACAAAGGATTCTTACATGCCTCATAAGATTCCTTAAAATCTAGATCTTCTCGATACATTTCCTTGAGGTGTTCAAACCCTAAGGTATCCATTTGGAATTCCTGTACAATTAAACTCCTCCTGCTCAAAGAATTTGCAACTTTGTTAGCAGTTCCAACAATATGTTTAATAACAAAAGTAAATTTCTGCATAAATTCTACCCATTTAACATGTCTCTGATTCAACTTTTCTTGCCTAGTAATAAACTGCAAAGCTTGATTATCACTATACAAGACAAATTCTTTAGGAATTAGATAGTGCCTCCACTTCTTTAAAGCTTGAATCACTGCATAAATTCTTTGTCATATGTGGAATACTTCTTCTTGGTGTCATTCATCTTCTCAATGAAATAAACAACTGGCCTATTATCCTGACTCAAGACTGCTCCAATAGCTACTCCACTTGCATCACATCTCACTTGATTTTTTTTTCCAAAATATGGTAAGACCAGAATTGGTTGTTTTGTGATCTTCTCCTTCAACACTTTGAATTTTTTTTCAGCTTCCTCTGTCCAATTAAAAGACTTGTGTCTCTTCTTCACAGTGTCCAGCATGGGTGTACATATACCACTGAAATTTATGATAAAATTTCTATAAAAACCAGCTAACCCATGAAAACTTCTTACCTCAAATATGCTTCTTGGAGATGACCATTCTTTGATTGCTCTCACCTTTTCTGGATCCATCTTCAATTCATTTGAAGAGATCACAAAAGTTATGTCTTCATAAAAGATATTTCCTTCGGATTTATCAACAATTTTTCTTACTTCAACCTTCTCATCGTTGATGTCAAATGTTTTAAGTGTTCTTTCTTTGTCTTACTGAAGATTAGTATGTCATCCAGATATACTATGACAAATTTTCCTATGAAGTCTTTCAATACTTCATTCATTAATCTGATAAATTTGCTTGGGGCATTTGTCAACCCAAATGGCATGACCAACCATTCAAACAAACCTTCATTTGTATTGAATGTTTTCTTCCATTCATCTCCCTCTCTCATCCTTATTTGATGATATCCACTCTTCAAGTCTATCTTGGAAAAATAGCTTGCTCCACTCAAACAATCCATAAAATCATCCATCATGGGTAAAGGGAATCTATACCTAATGGTGATATTATTGATGGCTCTAGAATCTGTACACATTCTCCATCCTTCTTTGGACTCAACACAGTTGGTACTGCGCATGGGCTTAGGATTTACCTGACTAAAATTGTATCTAATAACTATTGGACTTGATTTTTGACTTCCTCATTCTCTCTAGGTGTCAACCTATAATATTCTTTGTTTGGTAAACTAGCTCCTGGAATAAGGTCAATATGATGGCTTATACTCCTAATGGGTGGTAATGAGTGAGGTAACTCATCCACTACTATGTCAACACAGTTTTCTAACAGTTCCCAGATTTATTCAGGTAAATCTTCCACATAATTATTTGTAAGGATAACTCTTGGCTTCCTTACTATAGCAAACTGTACCTCCTGCTCCTTCTTGACTTCATTCAAGAGTTCCTTCCCACTCATGAGAAGCATACTTGAACTAGCTTCCCTCTTTTGCTCTTTGTATTCTATTGGCAACAACATATGTGTTCTACCATTCTTTTCTAAGGTATAAGTATTCTTCCTCCCATCATGAATAACTTTTTTGTCAAACTGCCATGGTATCCCCAATAAAATATGATAGAGATCCATAGGAATTACATCACATAATATTTCATCCCTATAACCTCCTATTTTAAATTCAACTTGGAATTGTTGACTTACCATTACTTGATGTCCTTTATGAAACCATGATACCTTGTATGGGTTTGGATGTGTAGTTGTCTTCAACTCCAGTTTCTCCACCATCTCTGTGGATACTAGATTGTCAGTGCTCCCACTGTCTATGATCACCTTGCAAACTCTGTCTTTCGTTTTGAAAGCAGTTCTGAACAAACTTGTTCAATGAACTAGTTCCTCTACCTCCTTCTCTGGTTTAAGAAGATATTTCCTCTTCATGAGGTTCTTTCCTCCTTATGTTGCTTATGCTTCCACATGATTTTGTGCTTCAAAAATGTGAGCTTCTCCTCCTCTAGTGTCTTTCTTCTTCTCTGGGCATTCCCAAGACATGTTCCCTATCTTTCCACAGGCATAACATATAATTTAACCTCCTCTGGCTCTTCCTCTTCCTCTAGAAAAATATCTTCTTCCTCCATGTTGTCCTTCCTTAGAACTTGGACCTTTCTCAGGGTGACTATGCTACTTTCCGGCTTCATGCTTTGGTTTCTGTAAATTCTCTCTGTTGGTTCCCTTACCTCTGCTTGAATTTCCTCCTCTGTTTCGTTGGCTTTGCTTTCTGGCCAATTTCTCTTCAGCTTTCAAGGTTGCTTGATAAGCATCCTCGACTTTACTAACATACATCATGCTGATTTCCTCTTGTATTTCATATCTCAGTCCATTCATATACCTAGTTGTTTTTTCATCATCATTCTCTTTCTGTCCAGCCTTGATGCTCAGTCTGTAAAATTCCTCAGTGTATTCCTTCACTGATAATTTTTTCAGTCTCAGGTTCTGCAATGTCCTGAACAAATTGATTTGATAGTCCTTTGGGATAAATTTTTATTTTATCTTGGCTACCATCCTATCCCAACTTTTAATTTTTTGCTTGCCCTTGCATCTGCGATTGGCTTGCAATTCGTCCCACCATAGTGTTGCATGACCCTTCAGTATTTTCACTGCATGCTTCACCATCTTCTCTTCTTCGATATCTTCATAATCGAAGTACTTGTCCATAACACGTACCCAATCCAACAATTCTTCAACTTATAAATTTGCCTTCATACATTGGTACCTCTATTTTTGCTCTGGCTCCTATTCTTGAAACAACTTTCAATAAGCGGTCTTCTGCAACATCCTCTGCTACATCTTCTTTGACCTCTGTCTCTTTGCTTTAAGCTTCAATGATATCTCTATTGTTTGATGCTCTCCTATGCGTCATTTCCATGGCGTCCAGTCTCATTCTGAGTCACCTCATTTCTTCTTCCATTTCTGGATTCGCTCTGCATCTTCTGGGTGGCATGATTCCACTGCTTCACCTTTTGATGTCTATAAATAGAATCAACTCTTGATACCACTGATGATATCAATTTATCTCCTTTCTCCTTTTTTTGTTGTTTGCAAACAAATTCAATCCACTCTGATACCACCTGATGCAACCTCCCTACTCTCCCTCGGGGCTGCATGACCTCCCGGTCAAGGATCTTCGATTCTCTGAGCCAAATCAGCTCTATGAAACCTTGATGGTCTCGTTTGTAATTAAACACATGCCCTTTTAGCTTTTGGTGTAGGTCCTATGATACCCACAACCTCTTCCTTCACACTCACGAAATATCAAGTTTCAGGCGTTAACTCCTTTTCCATTAGCCCCTTCCTGCATGTGACCTCAGGCGATGACATCACGTAAGCACGTGATTGCAGGGTGGCCAAGAGTGGTTTGAGACCACACTTCTTTTCTCCCCGCAATTCACTACCAGTTGCCACGTATCCCTTTGGTAATATCGTGGTCTCGATTGTGGCTCGATCTAATATTTTTAAAACCCAATCACTTTATGTCCCCACTATTAAGCGCGACTTTCGATCTTGTGATCTTGGGCGTTGCCTCTTGATCAATGGTTGAGATATGTCCTCTTTTCTGCCTTGGTCAAATTTCAGTCAATGACCCTTTCCCCCCTTTCGCACACACTCCTAGATCTCCACGATCTATCGACGTGTGTCCTCCTTTCAAATCGACGACTATGATTGATTTCGGCTCTTTGGGCTTCGGGAGTTTCAACTCCTGTACACTTTCTTTCTGAGCGTTTTCACCCGAAGTCGACGATCTGTCGACGCATTTCTCTCACAGATCGATGGTTGTGATTCACTTCGGCTCTTCGGGCTTCGATAGTTTCAAATCCTGCAAACTCACCTTCTGAGTGTTTTCACCCGAAGTCTCTGA